>JBAPGN010001929.1:0-15164 GCA_037355405.1 Vitis amurensis | reverse complement strand
AGAGGTCACGTTCGGCACGCAACCTAAAGTCGGGCTCATCGGGCGGCTTCAAGATCGATTTCAAGAGATTGAAGTCAGCTGCTCGTCCGCCCAGGATGGTCATCCGGAGGTGGGCGAGACGGAGATAACAACTGAGATCCCAGCCGCCCTAGTGGTGGTCCCGGATGAGGGTACGCCCGGAGAGACCCAGCCGGCTAAAAATGTTGTGGCCCCGAATCCGGAAGAGGAGTCGCCTTCTAACACTTCATCAGGGGGGAATCCTGTTGATGATGCGACTTGCACCTCCGCTAGCCCTTTTAGCTACGCGGAGTTGGAAGAGAAGCTGAAACAGATTCCACCCGGCTCGACCGCTGTCATGTCTTTAGCCAAGATGTTCGAAATGGTGGAAACGGTATGCTGTTCTTTGTACTTCTTAATTTTTTATCATGCTGATGTGTTTTGTGGTATGACTTGTAATTTTTGTTTTTCTTGTTTGTGTGCTTGTTTGCAGCTGGTGAGTGGTCTTCGCGGCATGGCGCAACAGCACGATCTATTTACTGACTTGCTGCGGACCACTGATTATATGAAGGTCTTCGCCTCTCAGCGCAAGAATAATGAAGATCAGCTGCGCCTGAGATTGGAGGAGGCCGAAGCCAGTCTATCCACCGCTCGGGGGGACAACGAGGCCCTTCGGGCGGATCTTGCTGAGGCCAAGAGCCGGGAGGAGTCAATGGACGCCCGCCTGTGTGAGGCAGAGGATGAGATGGCCCGGCTGAGGAGGGAGGTGAGGCAACTCCGGACAGAGGCTTCAATTGAAAAGAAGCAGAAGGAAGATTTGCAGTTGCGTCTATCAGCGCAAAAAGAGGAGTTGGAGGGAGAGTTTGCTGCAGAGAGGGAGGAACTTGAAGCGGACTATCAAAAGCAAGTGGATGACATGTTCTTCTTCGGCTATCGCTGCTGTATGAAGAAAAATG
Organism: Vitis amurensis; assembly: GCA_037355405.1. Taxonomy (NCBI): domain Eukaryota; kingdom Viridiplantae; phylum Streptophyta; class Magnoliopsida; order Vitales; family Vitaceae; genus Vitis; species Vitis amurensis. The sequence goes on along the minus strand of JBAPGN010001929.1, from coordinate 14,211 downwards.
GCATTAAACGGGATGTCCCTTCAATTCCTCCGGGTGAAGAGAAGAAGCTTTTTGACAAGCGTGCTCCCTGATAGTTTTTTTCTTTTTGCAATTTTTGCTGTAATCTTCTTTCTGTACTTTTTGTGGTCCGGAGACCTCCTTGTACATATGTTTACAAATATCAATAAAACATTGATTTTTCTCATTTGCATTGTCTACTTCTTTCATGATAATACTGTTTTAAATTGGACAATTCATGGGTCTGAGTAATCGGAGTTCCGTCTAGCTTTGTAGATTGATAAAGCTCACTTTCACTTACTTTAGACATATATAGGGTCCCTTCAAATTGCCTTGGGATTTCTTGCCCATCAGCAGTTTTTCAAAACTTTTTCTAAGACCAGCGACCTTTTTGAAGCTTGGCCTTACTTTGAATTGTAATGGGGCGGATGCTCTTGTTGATAGTTTGCCATCCGTGGAGGCTTGCGCTTTCCCTTACTTCATCTGGCCCAATCCAAGTTTTTCCAATCCGTGTTTGCATCATTCTGCTTCTGCTGCGTGAGTCCGGAGTGTACCTAATATTTTGGTAGGTATATGCGTCCATCCGCGTATGCGAGGCGAAGGAGTGTTCCTGTTGGTCTACCGGGTGTGGTCTATAGGCCCATAGGCGCGCGTAGCTCTCAGTGATCTCCCCTTTGGCCTGCTCGAGCCTCTTTTTTAACTCTAGATTAGGGTTTTGTTTGTGGTTTTTTGAATTGCATTACTTTGAGTGATACGCGTGTCTGTTGGAGTATGAATTTGATGTTCAGCTCGCCGAACAAAAATTCCTGAAATTTGATGCACGTCAACTTGTGGACCATTGTCAGCTATTGATGGTTTGGGGATTCAAAACGGCAAATGATGTTTTTCCATAAAACTTGACGTCATCTTTGTCTTGATGTAGCTATCTTCCAGCTTCACCCCATACTAAGTAATAGTGGCGCAAGGAGGAACTTTTCTTGGGCAGGGTGCTGGGGAGGGGTCCCACATCCATTGCCCCATTGCGAGGGCCATGGGCCTGAGATTGATTTCCAATTGCTGACGGCATATGTGGAAGGACATTACCTCGAATATCACATTTTTGACAATAGGCTGTCGGATCCTTCTTACGTAGGCCAATAATATTCCTTGTGAATGGGTCTATGTCCAGAATCGTCCTCTAAATGATTTCCGTATCCTCTGTTAAACTCAAACTAAACACATACTGGGCCTAGCCCAGGCACCAAGGTAAAGGGTCCTGTGAAGGATCGCTTGTCAAGTGCCACCCAATTAAGGTTGAAAGCGGCAGCTTGACTTGACTTGTGTGCCTGTTTGGGATCTCCGGAAAGTGGCATGTCCGGAGATATTCTGATATTGTTCGGTCCACTCTGGTTCGTCCGCTTGTTTGCCTCAAGGTTGAAGTGGAGATCCTGCGGACGATGGGTGTCGTTTGCACATGATAGGAATAGAAGCTTTTTTGATAGGGAGGCGGCACTTATACCGCCAATGGCGTCAGCGCGCCAGATTTTCGGTTCGCCTGATTTTTTCGATTGTCCATGGTGAAATCGCTTGCAAGGTGTTTCCTTAATTTAGTTAGGTATCGCGCCATGCGTATCTTTGGCCTCATATCCTTACTGCAACGTGTTCTATACCACGAGTTATGAATCACTATGACCCGGAGCTTGGAAGACGGACTAGGCAAGGGCGAGGTCTCAATCCAGAAATTATGACCTCTGATTCTGCTTCATTGTTAAGGCGGAATCCCAGCGGATTGGGCTTGTCCAGTGTTCCCCTTGGTTGGGTGACTATGTAGAAAGCCCAACTCCAGGACGCTGATGATCGTGAGCTCGTCAACTCCAAAGCCACCATTCTTGTTCACTTGATTCTGTGTTGGCTTAGGCCTTCGGGAATATTCTAGCACGAAGTGAGCATTACTTAGCCTTTTTTATTTTTTTCAGGACAATCTGGGTTGGAATTCGATTCCCAAACTCACCAATTCGCATGCCCATTGCAGCATTCTTCCGGTTGAAGTCTGCTTGTGCAGAATGTTACGAAGGGGTTGGTCGGAGTTAAGGTACGATGATGATTGGTTATTTACTCGAGACGGTTTGGGATGTGGAAAAAAAATAGGGGCGGAAAATAGAAAGGGGTTGATCGGGCAAGCGCTAATGAGGGCTAAGGTGTCTTAGCTCCCATTTTTTGGAAATACCTTGGTTTCTACGTGCCAATGCCGTGAACGTAGTAGTGCTAGATGGTCTGCTCCTTGGTGAGGCCTGAGTGGAGCGGAATAGAACGGCGATGATGCCCACTCGATTACAGCAGATACATGTCAATTTCTCTTTTGGCTGGGACTGCTAGGATGCGGTGGCTGCATGAGACAGTGTTAATCTCTCAAAGCGTTTGACAGTTGTATTCCGTCCATCTGTGCTCCAGCCTTTCATATTCCAAGAGAGAAGGGTCGCAATTCATCAGTGACAGCGGGCTAAAACCCCCCCTTAGTGCGCGAAGCTGTGCCTATTGAGGGTGTAGCTCCTTCTTGCTCCTGGGGGGAGGTGTTCCATGACTGCCTTAGACTGACAGCGGCTGATTCTATGCCCTGCTGCCATAAATCCCAGAAAGAAATTGCCAGGCACTTACGCCAAAGACACTTAGAAGATTTAGCCTTCTGCCATATACTTCTCAAAGAGGTGAAAATTGCATATGAAGTACATGCCCTCTCGGTTTTGCTTTTAACCGACGATATCACAAGATATACCTCTACGTGTGGCCTATCCAGAGGTTTGAAGATCTTTGTCATCATCTCTTGATAAAGTGGCGCCAGCATTTTTGAGTCGAACGGCATGGGACTTCAAGCAATAGAGTGTGCGGCGTTATGCAATGCGTTTTTTTCCTCGTCATCCGGGTACATGGGGATCTGGTGGCCGGAAAGAAGGATCCAAGCGAAATGAGAGCATCCCTTGCCGGAGCGAGGCGGTAGATCACCATTTGATCTATCGGGTGGCAAAGGGAACTGTCCCTTTGGACATGCATTAATTGAGATTGATGTTAATCGATCACCCGCCACTTTCCTTTCTTTTTTGCGGCAGCGCCGGGGGGATACCACTACCTACGTTGCTACAACAGTCTGGATAAGTTATTTCTGAGAACCAGGTTAGCATTTATCAATCTCGTTCTCGGATGACGGTTTTGTCTGTCCGTGGGTGGAAAACGCCTGATCTTTTGCGCGGACGAGAGTCTGATTTCCTGGCAGCTTGAAAAGACAGTTCAAGCCCTGTGAGAGGTAAATAGAGGATGATTTCCTTTCATACAAAGTGCGCCCATGCGAAGATGTCACGGTTTTCTCTGAGGTTGTTCTGCTATGTTCTGGATTTTGTTTGGCGTCATGAGAGAGCTTGATGTCGTGAGGTGAGTAACTTTCCCGAAATCCTTGGTTGTTTGTAAGGATCTGCTGGCAGGGATTTTGTCCAGCCGAGCCCAAGTAATGCTTATTGGTGGTGTGCATGGCTGGGCTCAGGGAGGAATACATCCTCCTTGGTGGTTGCTTCTCGTGCTATCTGGTAGCATTGGCGAGCGGCTACTAGGACTGCATTAATAGTCTATGCTAGCCATCATTGGTAGGAACTCACATTGCATTTGGTGAGATGGTGGAAGGATTGGCTTTCATGTAGTGTAGCCATGTGCGCTCCAAGATGAGACATTGAAGAGTGGATAGTTCCCGTACACCGCAAAATTTGTTACGTTGAGAGTCGACCTGGGCAGCTTGGACTAGAGTATGATGACTCTCAAGAGGACGTTGTTGACGACCCGTTGAAATCCGGAAGGACTCTACGCTCAGGGTTTTCGAGGCTGCAAGCTATGCCCATGTGGTCAACGACGATGCTTGCCACAATGATGGTGCAAGCTGAACTGCCTGGGCTCAACTCAGGCGATTGCGGCTCACATCGAATGTCTTCTCTCATTTCTGAGGAGGACCAGGGTGGATTGACGGGCGTCCGCGATGACTGATGTGGCTGCAGTGTCCAGTGGATCTACTGGTGGAAGATGATGATCCATCTATGGGGCGAGGGCCCTCATCAGTTAGTCCAGGCGATAATTAAGCGTTCGCGCTATTGAGCGGCACGCAACAATTTCTGCTTTTTCGTTTAGATCATATTTCGTCAGATGGGACCCCCATTGACTATAGTCTATACCGGCCTTGGGGGCCGGCTGGGGCTTAGGGGCTTACAAGTTGCTGATGTTGGGACGCTCACCTACCCCCGTACCTGAGGGGAGGTAATTGTTTAAATGTCCTGTTCTGATAGAGGGTCTTCTTCGAAGCCACGAGTACTGGATGGTGACCGGCATAACTGTCTCCGTTGTAATGACCACTGTTGCCTTTGGGGGAAGGCCCATCATTTGCTAGATCTGGATGGATCCGCCCGCGTCCGTCCATCCGTGCGCTCTCAGGCCCACTTGACACACTCGACATGGCCTTCGATCATTGGGAGCAAGCATTTTTCATACGTATGGAAAGAGGTGTGGAAAGGCGGCCTTCGAGCGACTGGCCTTCCTTCTTGGTCAGACGGCCTTGGCCGGTCCGAGATAGTTGGCTTCTTTCCGTGCCACCCCTAGATGCTGCCCAGCAACATGACGCTTGTGAGGTGGCTGCCCGTACGTATACTGCTACAGAGCACTTGATAATTTGTCCGGTCACGTGTCTGAACAAGTATCCATGTTGTAGGGGGCTTCTCTGGCTAGCGAATTCGAAAAATGGCAGTGCCCTGGACAGATGCTTCGCTTGAAGATCTGATAGGCAGCAGTCCATGTACAAGCCTCTACACTGAAGTACGGCTTGCCCAAACGCGCTTGACGAATTTCCTTCAAGGATCGTTGCTCTTGCAGTTTATTGTTTTGAGGGTCTGTATGTTCTGTTGCACGAATAGTTGCTACAGTTACGTATTGACGGTGTCTCTAGCGAACATAAATCTTAATTCTCTCTGAGTCCACTCAAATGCTATCGGAAGCCCCTGATATTGCACCTGAATAAAACAATCAGAGTTTGAGAGTGTAAGCGATGAAACCAAGAGAAAGGGTCCTGCCCTTGCAGCGCGCGCTGGGAGCGGATACCTGTTGCCTCACAGTAGCTGCATCGTTTGCAATACGAGCGTCCATCGAGTCTGCTCTCTATATTGTACATATGGACTCGTAACGTGTGTGTGGACCATGTATTGTGTGGAAAATATTTGGTATGAGAGGAATCCCCTTCTTATGGGGCTCGTAGTGAATGATATCCGAGAGCAGAAGGGCTGGAGAGCCATTGTTCGTCCAGCTTCTTGCCCGTGATGATACGCTTCTGCTGATGGTAGCTGTCTCCACAATTCGAGGTGGCTCTCCTGAGTTTTCTCTCCAGATGCATCTGTCTCGTGTCTCTCGCTTAGGTGCGACCTAAGCCAGCGTCCTCTCACTGCACACCGCTCTATAGATATATATATAGTGTCGACTCTCGCTTCTCTCATACGCCCTTACTCACATTCTCCCAATTCTCTGCCGTGTTGAACCTGGACTAATGGTGTGTAAGAGTGAGTCAGTGCCTTAATTGAAAATCGAGCTTCTCGCAAGTCATTAGAGAGGTGCTATCACCCATTTGGTTTTAGATATATTATATTTGGAGACCCGCAATGTGATTATCGCAGACACCGTTCAGTCCACCTGTTTTATACAAGAAACAGTCGGACCATAGCGGTCAGGGCGTCCTGACCATATCGTGTGGCGTCCTTGCCATGTGGATTGTAGAAGTTTCACTGGTATTGGCCTTTTGACTCCTACCCAAGCTCCTTGTGGGCCTAGCAGTTCTTTTGCGCGCGATTGAACTTGTGACAAAGACTTGGGATTTTATTCACAGAGTGTCTACTTTTTGCTGGAAATAATGACCTATTTGCAAGCTAGGAGTCCGTACATGCTGAATTTATACCTCTTTTGAGGAATACCGTTGGTTATAGTGTGGTGTTGTGGCGTCCATGATCTACGCTCTCTCTGCCTCACGGATTAGCTTCGTGCTACTCAGATCTATCTACTCTCTCTCAACACTGTGCTATTGGTCTCTGAGTTGCTACCCTCTCTCGCTCGCTCTTCATATATATGACGACGAGGAGAACCTCGGATGGTGTTGAGCTTGAGGTAATTAGCTCGTATCTTAAAAATTACTCAGTGAGCGGTGATTGTACTTCTCTTTATGCTTTTTACATTTCTGGAGGAGAGCATTTGGAATTTCCTAGGTTAGAGACAGTGCGGGATTAATGGGGATTTCCTGGAAATGCTTTTGACCATTACCAATTATTGGTGGTTCTATACATATTTCCATTGTGGCCATTGATATTATGCTGCGGGAATCTTCGCATAATTTCTTAATAGACCTCCTTCGAACTCTGGATACTGAGCCACGATTGCAGCCTGCTTCATGATCTCCGGCTTACGGAGGAGCATTAGGCGTGAGGCCATTCTCATAGATTAGGTATATATACAGATTTTAAATGTTACACTGTCAGTGCGCTCATGAGATCAATTGCCAGGTCCTTTAGAAAAGTCTTTGACTGGAATTGGATATGTGAATTCAGATTGTTGTCACACGATCCACGTATATGTAGTGGGAGTTATTGTTAGCCATTGCTCATTCAACCCAAATTATAGTTGGATCATTTGCGATACGTGGTGCTTACTCTTGCAAAAGGCGTAATCCAGAAAACTCTCCAGAAACGTGTTTTTGTCAAAGCCTGCAATTGCTCTGTAGTGAAAGAGAATAGGACTTAAACTAGTGGTTTGGCCCTTTGACTCCGATTATCATCGTCAGCAAGGTAATATGAAAGACCTACCTTAGCATCAATAGTAGTATTGGACTACGGACTTATTGTTGTATATACTAGTTATCCGACAGCACTGTTCCCCTATATTGGTATTACGGATGAGTGTTATTATATTATAGTAGTGTACAGTAGTTATGAATTAGGTCCCCGGCAACCAGCGGCCATCAAATCCACCAGCTAGAACCGGAAGGGGCGGTGCGCCCAGTCTTTCCTGCTGGACAAGAGTATCGTTTCCTCCTACAGGATGGTGATGAGTCGAGCGGCTATCAGAGAATCATGGAAGGTGATCATGGGAAGTGAATTTTGTCACATTCTCTTTCCTTTCACTCTGTAAGGTGTCGGAACTGGGCCATAATGGTGCCTGGGTTGTTGTAGATAACGTGAAAGACTTTGCTTGACTGTCTGTCAATGATTACCGTTCGGCATGATAATGTTCAGTCAGCTCGATGGGACTCATGTTCGATCTCATTACCCGGTGAGCCAGCTCTCACTCCGCTCGCTCTCGAGCCGAGATGTGTGTATGTATTTATATATTATTCTGCTTCCCTAGTTACGTCACATTAAGGGAAATCATGCTTCGATTGTGGCGTAGTTCTTAGAGAAATCGGAATGAGGGTAATCCGATAGATGAAGTGCGGTCTCCACTTATTCATCTGGACGAGGGCTGGTGACACGTGTTCCCAGGAGAGGGGTCCCTACAAAACTACTCATGAATTATAAGTTGATTTGAAAAAATGTGGTATTATTTTATTTATGTTGTTCTCAAAAATATTTTAAGAGTGACACGATATCTTAAACCTTGGATTTCTACACTTTCACTTGATTTACACATTGTACTATTAAATTTTACACATTTAATTTTTTATGTTAGGTAGTGATTGCAAAGATATGGAATGTTAGGATGGGAATGTCCACCAAACTTGGCTTTGTTATTTAGTTAGTGGTAAATGTTGAGATAGTATTACTCATTTTCTTAGAATAATTATCATCAGCTATGTGTAATAAATAACTAAAATGAAGATATATAAGAGTACAAAAATATTTTATGAGTATAAGATAGAAAATATAGACATTTCAAAAGTGGAAAAAATACTTAGCTTTAACAAAAGCCTAAGCCAATACTTTCCCCCTATCAACCAAAACATCGAGAATAACTAAATTTAGTTGCCGATCGTAAGTTTATTTTGTTATGTTCACAAATAACTGTGTGTACCATGTTTGTTCTTCCTCTTGTCGTAGCTTCTCCACGCCAAGAATAATAAATCTTATTAAGTTAGCTCTATGCTTTGGGACTCAGCTATATATGTTTTGAGCATTTTCACAGAATCATACATATATATATTACCTAATGTTCATATACAGTTAGCAACCACAATTGCAAACAACCTTCTTCACTATGATGAACTCAATAATAGCAAACTATAGTAATTAAGCATGCAATTGTTCCTTCTAAATTTATTTAGTTGTTCTTGAATTGAACAAATATTTGGTGAACATATTCAAATGTATATTTGGTATACATCATTGCATGATGGTATGAACGTTTGTGATATAAAAGTTTTATAAATGTATCCTAAATTGTTCTTGTTTGAATTTGCCTTTATGGTCCTTGCGTATTTACTTAATACTTCATGCAAAAAATAATAAACAAATAAAAAAGATTCTTTCTTTTTTTTGAAGGGTTAGGGGTGGAAAAAAGAGTCCTATATTTCATGCTATTTTTTATTGAAACATTAATTTTTCAGTACTAAAAATAATGTCAACACTCATGAAAATATAGGTAGCTAGCTCAATAACCATTCCATACACTAATGGTGGTTTGGGAATCACAATTAATTAAGGGCTAGGGGTCGTAATATATCATGCTATTTTTTATTAAAAAATTAATATGTCAATACTAAAAATAATGACACTCATGAAGATATAGGTAGCTAGCTCAATAACCATTCCATATACTAATGGTGGTTTGGGAATCACAATGAGATAGGAATTTTTTTTTAGCTAAATAGATTGACTCATTAGACAAAGTTTATCGAGATTACAATTGAAGGGTTAGGCTTAATATTTTTCACTATAAAATCTTTAAGTTGGATTGAGATTTGGATTGAGCTAGCAAGGTTTGTACATATAACTAGAAGTCATTGATGTTACACTTATATTTGCTCTTAAACAAATCATCCAATTACCAAACTAAGCACCTATAAAAGGATAAATATTTTAAATTATATTATTCAATTTTATGGAAAAGAGCTTATCATTTCACAATCTAACCAAAGCCTAAGTCATTGGCTAAGAATATCCTTCTCCTATAACTTTATTTAGCTTATTCCGAACGTGATCAAGCACACAATTCATAAGCTATAATGTCATTCCGAAGCACAAAATTGGTATTCACACACAAATTTGAACATTGTACCCACCACATACCAACATGTAACTTTTATATCATTGCTACCTACCTCTCATGGTAGACTAGAAGTACTTTGTTCAATATTTTATTTTCCTTGTTTCCCTTTGATTTTCCCTTTATTTTTCCCTTTAAATATAAATGATTTACATGGTACGAAAAATTCCGACATATTTTTTAGTTGATCTTTTAGGCTATGTTTGGTTCTCGGAAAGTACAAAGGAAAGAAAAAAAATGCTAAGGAAAATGATTTTCTCATGTTTGGTTGTCCTATGAAAATATCAAGAAAATCAAATATAATTTAAACTAATAAAACTTATGTATTTTTAAATTACTTTAATCTTTATATTGATGAATTAAATAAATTAAATGAGTTTGAAGTAACAAAAAAAAGAAATTATCAACTTTTATTTATTTTATTTCTCACTATTTTCTCTCCTTCTACTTTATCCTTGTATTCTTCCTTCGCATTTTCCCTCAAAATTTTCAGGAACCAAACATTCTAGAAATTATTAATACATTTCATTAATATGGTATTGCATGAAGAACTTACATCGTTTTCATCTTTTGATGAAGATATATTTCCTTTAAAGTCGAAGTTATGTGATTGACTTAATGCTATAATGTGCCATAAGAATAACTATGTCAATAGTGCATTGATTTTTTAATTGTTTGATAGCAGAACTTAATTATTATGATGCTTAATTGGACAGATACGTGAACTCTGGTAGACAACACTTTCAATTCTATGTTAGATTATATTTTCTTGTTATATGTGAATGAATTTTACATTAAAAATATTGTTAAGTCTAAACTTAAGGTTATTGTGATCCAAAATAGTAAATAAGGTGTTTGTTTACATTTATTTATTTGACAAAACTATTCTATAATTTTGTAGAAAATGGAACCTATGTCAAAGAAAAGATCAAAACCTTATTGCAATAGAGCATTAGGATCTCATGCCCGAAGGCAACTAGACGAAAAATTTGTCACCGAGTTCTTACCATCAAAGGAAGCCCAAGCTCAGTGTTTCTTCCAACGTCGGGTGACACTTATTAACATCTCTATCGTATTTGTAGCTACAATAGTTCGTATTATATATATTGGAGCTTACCATTTATAGAAGATTGATCATTCTGCTAATACTCTCTGCTAGGTTCACCATTGTTTTAGTTCAACCTTGGTGTAAGGCTCACAAGTTTCTCATTGGGAATGGCAAAGCTCAACTTCAACCATCTATTGGTTTGCATACTTGTGTTGGGGGGACAATTTTTTATGCATAAAATATTTATCCAATTGATACCCTTATAATAAAATAAAATAAAAAAGACAATTTTCTCTTACCCATATCATCATTTAGTTTCTATATTAAGGACTAATTCTTTGGCTCTTCAATCTTATTTGAGTGTTTTTGGAACTATTTCTCTTTTGACAATTTTGTTTCCAATGATATTATAATTTGTTGTATCTAAGCCAAGTAGTATTAGTACAATGATATATAAGTATATTTTTTTTCATGCTAGTTTATGGACAAGGATTTTTTTTTAAAACTTATGAAAAAAACACAATGTCCCTTCTTATGAATAACAATTAGTAAGAAACTTCGAATTATAAAGAGCATTTTGAACTTGTTAGCAGATATTTAAAAAAATTTAAAGCTAGTGTTTGGTATTTAGGCAAAATATGAAATTCTTATCATACCGACCATCATTTGAACATAATTTCAATTGATGGTGTTCGATATAGGGCAAAATATGAAACCACTCTCATACTCTCATTTAATTAGTTAACTAAGACAATGTTTGGATACACCTTCTACTTTTTATTTTTAAAAATATAAACTCTTGTACAGATATAATAACTCTTATACAAAAAGTAGAAATTCATTATATAATCCTAAAAACTCTTTTCAAAATTTTAAAATTTTGAGGAAGTAAAAATTGTTTACTTTTTTAAATTTAAAATTTGAAAATGTGTTTTCTAGTATACAAGGTATGTATCTACTTTTATATAAGATTCCAAATATTCTATACAAGACCTTTTAGGTTATATATATATATATATATATATATATATATATATATATATATGTGTGTGTGTGTGGAAAATGTATCCAAATATTGCCTAAATTTCCTATTAGAAGACTCTATTACTCATTAATGTCATCAATTAGAATATCTAAATTTTTATGTAATATAAACATTATATTAGATTATTGAATCATGCATATAAATGTAAGATCACATCATAAATTTAATATTAAATTATTATATAAGAAAAACATTAAGTTTTATTATAAAATAAAATATAAACATGTATTTTAATAATTGATTTAACTTTTTAGGGACGTATAAAATTTATTTATTTTTTTTTTTTTTGTGACAATTTTTTATATCATATTAAAAGAGAAATTAGTAATTCTAAGATAGATTATTCAATGTAACAAAAACTACATCAATAGAAGAAGAAAGACTTCAATGAGTAAAGCAAATGGATTGAAGTGAAAAAATGAATAAGATTTATGACCTTCGGGAGAAGAATGCCCTATATATTTAGTAGGATTACATATACATATTTGTGAAGTTGAAATAACACTATTAGATTCCATACCAAACCCAAAAACATAGTGATGAATTTCTCTACCTATATCTACTCTTATTTTCACAAAGCTTTCCAAAATTTATAAAAATGTACATATTTGAAGTGAATCTTTATGTTTTCATTTTCAAATATTTATTTAGAGTATGAATTAATTAATCATAAAATTCATTATTCATTTCAAATTTTATTCATGCCTGCAGGAAAAAAGATATCGGGCAAATTACATCGTGAGCTACTATACAATCAAATCTGAACCTTATTATGGGAAAATCAAAGATAATGTCTCCTTACCAACTTTGGCCAACAGAAGTGAGATGGTGGATGCGCAAGATAGAGGCAGATTTATTAACTTTTCATAATCCATCTTATTTAGAAATGTTTTATTTCCTCCTCAGGAAGCATCAGGTGAAGCCAAACATTTAGAGTGAAACAAAGTGATATTTCTCAAATCGTAAAAGTTATTATAGTTTGACAAGTTGAGGCATTAACGAATCATACATCTGACCCTCCTATTTCTATAGATCGGTGTACAATTTATGCTACCTCTTTTATAAGAAGGATCCTTTGTTTTAGTGTTGATTTATAGTCTTGTTATTTAAGATTTTTTCTTTTTCGTTTTTCAAATATCCTAATTGGAGATGATTTCTACCCACGTTTCATTACATTATTGCTTCCCTAACTTTCCTTAGAACATTAAGTAAAATTTTTTTGACAAACAAGTTCTAAACAATGGTGTGGCAAATTTAGCTTTTTAGGGTTTTTAAAAAGTTAACACTCTAATTTACTTAATAGTAAAAGTGGTTGATTAGGATTTAAAAGTATAATATTTTAACATTTGAATGATAAAAAATTTTAAGTGTTAAAAATATTAGAAGCGTTTCCTAAAATCACTACTAAACGGGATTTAAGTATACTTTATAACATTATTGTGATCACTTTATGGTTTATGTAATTTAAACAAATATTTTATGATTAATGTTCCAAGATATTTGTCCTATTTCCTTCTTTTAGTTTTTGATGCAAAAAAATTGTTCAATTGAAATTTCATCCCAACCCACTATATACTCTAATAAATACAATTCTCAACCTTAATACTACTTTCAAGAAAATCTCAAGTTTAGAATCTTTAATGGACATCCATCTTTTTAAAGTTCAAGCAATGGGCATATGTAAATATTTAGTTACAAAGGAAAGTGTCAATCACTTTGAGAAAATGTTTTGGGTTACAGAAAAATCGGTTAATAACTTCATAAAATTGGATACTTCCACTTTCAAAATACATATCTTATAAGAAAAATAATTCTAAAAATAAACACCCTAATAATAATAATAATAATAATTTAAAAGTTCAAAATTGCCCCCAACATTTTTATTAACATATTTTACTGTTTATATTTTTAAATTTTTAAAATTTTCATGTGAAATCAAATATCAATACAATATGATACTTAACTTTTGCATATATTCTACACTTGATTGTAGTTTAATTTTAGTTGATTAAACATATTTAATTTTTCTATGTATATAAATAAAAACTTAAAAGAATGATTAACCTTTTACCCAGTAAAATTTGAATTTATTTATTTGATAATCAAAATTAATTTCACAAAAATCTATATTTCAATATTTTATATTATTTTTCTCTTGATTTTATTAAAAATTAAAATTATATTAGGTCATTGGAATATAAAGAAAAACACTACTGTAAAAGAAAATTCTTTTAACAACACTCTTGCTTTGTTTAAAGGCGTTATAGCATTAAAAAGGCAAAATCATCTTGCTAAATATTTTCACTATCATTTTAACATTTCTATTGTTTCCACATTAACGAAAAAAAGAAAACGGGCAAGGAAGGGATAAGGTTTTTCAATCAACTTAAACACTCGCCAAATGACTTACTCGCAGTGACAGACCCTCAATACTCTCAACCATTGGCAAAACTAAGACAGGCTAGACGGTATCACTGGGAGGCAAGAGCATCCCCGTCCAAACCTCCTGCGCAAAAACCCATATCTTCATACCCTACGCCAAATCATGTGGAATGAACCTGATGATCAAAGAGTTACATCATCCTTCCACTCTTCTCTTCTATCGATCTTCATCTTGATCTGATCAACAGCACATCATTAGTCCCCCTGAACAATTAAACTTCATTTTTCGCTTTCTCTTCTTCTCTGTTTTTTCCTTCCATCCTTCCTCTTCCTTATCTTCGTTTCATCTCTTCTTCAACCAACAGAGCTTGATAATGGTCACTTGGTAACTATGCCACATTAACCGGAAGACACAAACAAGATTTTCATCCACATTTAGGATGCGAAAAAAGATCAGTAGCACAAGAAAGAACAGGGAGAGTGCAATTACATAAGTTAA
>JBAPGN010001928.1:0-14756 GCA_037355405.1 Vitis amurensis | reverse complement strand
AATCAAACCTTTTTCAACCAAGTTTGTTTTTATTCTTCAGCTAACCTTGAAATGAAACAGCACCAATTCACTTTGAATTGGTATCATTTGTAATTTGAAAACCCTTCCCAGTGAACGATCCTAGAGCCACTATGCTATAGTAGCTTTTTCTTTGCTACCCTAGTATATGGTGTAATAGGTTATAAATTTTGTTGATTACTTCCTTAATCAAGGAGCACCAGCTGACACGAATCAGCTGAGACACCAATTGGGCACGAATCAAATGGCGTCGTTGCCGGGGAAGGTGTCAAGTTTATATTGATACTATTTCAGAGTACTTGTGATTTTCATCACAAGTTTGGTAACGTTTCTTTCATTTTTTTAAATTTTCATTTTTTTTACTTATTCATAATCTAAATTTATCTTTTAAAATTCAGCTTAGTTTTATTTTGTTTTTGTAGCCCTGTTTTCTTTTGTTGCCTTTATTTTCATTTTTAGTTACAGATAGATTACTAGTTGTGTATGCCAAATTGGATACGAGACAGTGGAGGAAGGCTTGTTTAACCGTGATACACCTCATAACAAGGAATTGGAATTGAGCTTGAATATCATGGAAGCTACACCTGAAGATCAGCATAGTCACCAAGGTCGTCAAGACAATCTCAATGAATTTAGATCAATGAGGGACCGCATGCATCCACCTCGTATGAGTGCACCATCATGTATAGTGCCCCCTACAGAGCAGCTAGTGATCAGACCGTATATTGTTCTACTTCTACCAACTTTCCATGGGATGGAAAGTGAGAATCTCTACGCACATATTAAGGAATTTGAAGATGTTTGTAATACATTCCAAGAGGGAGGAGCTTCAATTGATTTGATGAGGTTTAAGTTATTTCCTTTTACTTTAAAGGATAAGGCCAAAATTTGGCTTAATTCTTTAAGACCAAGGAGTATCCGCACTTGGACTAACTTACAAGCTGAATTCCTCAAGAAATTTTTTCCCACTCATAGAACAAATGGCTTGAAAAGGCAAATTTCAAACTTCTCAGCTAAAGAGAATGAGAAATTCTATGAGTGTTAGGAAAGATATATGGAAGCTATAAATGCTTGCCCTCACCATGGTTTTGATACTTGACTATTGGTGAGCTATTTTTATGATGGGATGTCTTCCTCAATGAAGCAACTCCTCGAGACAATGTGTGGAGGAGATTTCATGAGCAAAAATCCGGAGGAAGCTATGGATTTCTTGAGTTATGTAGTTGAAGTTTCAAGGGGATGGGATGAACCAATCAAAGGAGAAGTGGGAAAGATGAAGTCTCAACTCAGTGCTTTCAATGCTAAGGCTGGGATGTATACCTTGAAAGAAGATGATGATATGAAAGCAAAGTTTGCAGCTATGACAAGAAGATTGGAGGAGCTGAAACTGAAAAAGATGCATGAAGTGCAAGCTGTTGCTGAAGCACCAGTGCAAGTGAAGCTTTGTCCTAATTGTCAATCATATGAACACTTGGTGGAGGAATGCCCTACAATCTCAGCTGAAAGGGAAATGTTTGGAGATCAAGCAAATGTTGTTGGACAATTTAAGCCCAATAACAATGCACCCTATGGAAATACTTACAACTCTAGTTAGAGGAATCATCCAAATTTCTCATGGAAGGCTAGAGTACCTCAGTATCAACAGCCGGATCAACCATCTCAGCAATCTTCAAGTCTTGAACAAGCAATAGTGAATCTCAGCAAGGTAGTGAGAGATTTTGTTGGAGACCAAAAAGCCATCAATGCTCAACTTAATCAAAGAATTGACAGAGTAGAGAGTACTCTGAACAAAAGGATGGATGGAATGCAAAATGATATATCCCAAAAGATAGATAATCTCCAATACTCAATCTCAAGGCTCACAAATTTGAACACAGTGCAAGAAAAGGGAAGATTTCCTTCTCAACCCCACCAAAACCCCAAGGGTGTCCATGAAGTGGAAAGCCATGAGGGAGAATCATCACAGATGAAAGATGTCAAAGCCTTGATCACT
Source organism: Vitis amurensis (assembly GCA_037355405.1). Lineage (NCBI taxonomy): Eukaryota > Viridiplantae > Streptophyta > Magnoliopsida > Vitales > Vitaceae > Vitis > Vitis amurensis. The sequence goes on along the minus strand of JBAPGN010001928.1, from coordinate 12,745 downwards.
CTAAGGAGTGGTAAAAAAATTGAGAAGCCAACACCCAAGCCACATGTTGAGGAAGAAGAAGAGACAAAGAAATGGGAGGAAATGGAAGACAAAAAGAGAGAGATCAGTGAAAAGAAGGAGGACTATGATTCAACAATGAATGCAAATCCAGAGAAGGAACTTCTGAAGGAAGAAATGATGAAGAAATCAACTTCTCCACCTTTTCCTCAAGCATTGCATGGGAAAAAGGGGATTAGAAATGCATCTGAAATTCTTGAAGTATTGAGACAAGAGAAAGCCAATATCCCACTACTGGATATGATTAAACAAGTTCCAACATATGCAAAATTCCTAAAGGACTTATGTACTATCAAAAGAGGGTTGAGTGTAAATAAGAAAGCCTTCTTGACTGAGCAAGTAAGTGCAATCTTACAATGTAAGTCTCCTTTGAAGTACAAAGATCCGGGAAGTCCTACCATTTCAGTCATGATTGGAGGATAGGTAGTGGAGAAAGCTTTGTTAGACTTGGGAGCAAGTGTGAATTTGCTTCCATACTCTGTCTACAAGCAATTGGGACTTGGTGAGTTGAAGCCAACAACAATCACTCTATCTCTAGCAGATAGATCAGTAAAAATTCCAAGGGGGGTAATTGAGGATGTCTTGGTTCAAGTTGATAATTTCTACTATCCGGTGGATTTTATTGTTCTTGATACAGATCCTACTGTAAAGGAAGCTAATTTAGTTCCTATCATCCTTGGAAGGCCATTCCTTGCTACCTCAAATGCAATCATCAACTGTAGGAATGGGCTTATGCAACTCACTTTTGGCAACATGACACTTGATCTCAACATTTTTTATATGTCTAAAAAGCAAACCACTCCGGTAGAAGAAGAGGGACCAGAAGAGGTGTGCATTATTGACACTCTAGTGGAGGAGCACTGTAATCAGAATATGCAAGACAAGCTGAATGAAAACCTTGCGGATTTTGAGGAAGGTTTGTCTGAACCCCCTAATGTGCTTGCTACTCTACAAAGTTGGAGGAGGATAGAAGAGATTCTACCTTTGTTCAATAAAGAAGGAGCAGCTGCTGAAAAAGAGACCCCAAAACTCAATTTGAAGCCTCTACCCGTGGAGTTGAAATATACATACCTTGAAGAAAATAATCAATGTCCTGTCGTAATATCTTCATCTCTGACCAGTCATCAAGAGAAGTGTTAACTGGAAGTTCTCAAGAGGTGTAAGAAAGCAATAGGATGGTTAATATCTGACTTGAAAGGCATTAGTCCTTTAGTTTGCACGCATCATATATATATGGAGGAGGAAGCTAAGCCAATTTGTCAACTTCAAAGAAGATTGAATCCTCATTTACAAGAGGTGGTGCGAGCTGAGGTGCTGAAGCTACTTCAAGTAGGTATTATTTACCCTATATCTGACAGCCCTTGGGTGAGTCCTAGTCAAGTGGTACCAAAGAAGTCAGGGATTACTGTGGTTCAGAATGAAAAAGGAGAAGAAATTACTACACGCCTCACTTCAGGTTGAAGGGTGTGTATTGATTATAGAAAGTTGAATGCTGTAACCAGGAAATATCATTTTCCATTGCCATTTATCGATCAAGTGTTGGAGAGAGTCTCTGGCCATCCGTTCTATTGTTTCTTGGACGGGTATTCAGGGTATTTTCAAATTGAAATTGATGTGGAAGATCAGGAAAAGACCACTTTTACATGTCCATTTGGAACATATGCTTATAGAAGAATGCCTTTTGGTTTATGCAATGCACCTGCAACATTCCAAAGATGTATGTTGAGTATTTTCAATGATATGGTGAAGCGAATTATGGAGGTTTTCATGGATGACATCATCGTATATGGAGGTACATTTGAGGAATGCTTAGTCAATTTGGAAGCGGTTCTTCACAGATGCATTGAAAAAGACTTGGTGCTCAACTGGGAGAAATGTCATTTTATGGTATGTTAAGGAATTGTCCTTAGCCATATCATCTCCGAAAAAGGCATTGAAGTTGATAAAGCAAAGGTGGAGCTTATTGTCAAATTACCATCCCCAACAATTGTAAAAGGAGTAAGGCAGTTCCTTGGCCATGCAGGGTTCTATAGGAGGTTTATAAAAGATTTTTCAAGTCTTTCAAAACCTCTTTGTGAGTTGTTAGCTAAGGATGCTAAGTTTATATGGGATGAAAGATGTCAAAATAGCTTTGATCAACTGAAGAAATTTTTAACAACTCCAATAGTGAGGGCCCCTAACTGGCAACTACCCTTTGAACTGATGTGTGATGCCAGTGACTTTGCTATAGGAGATGTGCTTGGCCAAAGAGAAGATGGGAAGCCCTATGTGATCTACTATGCAAGCAAAACATTGAACGAAGCTCAAAGGAACTACACAACTACAGAGAAAGAATTGTTAGCTGTGGTATTTGCCTTAGACAAATTTCGTGCTTATTTGGTAGGGTTTTTCATCATTGTTTTCACTGACCATTCAGCCTTGAAGTATTTATTGACAAAGCAAGATGCAAAAGCAAGGTTGATTAGATGGATTCTTTTGTTACAAGAATTCGATCTCCAAATCAGAGATAAGAAAGGAGTGGAGAATGTGGTAGCTGACCACCTTTCAAGGTTAGCTATAGCACATAATTCCCATACCTTGCCTATTAATGATGACTTTCCTGAGGAATCACTTATGTTCCTAGTAAAAACTCCTTGGTATGCTCATATTGCTAATTATCTAGTTACTGGTGAAATTCCAAGTGAGTGGAATGCACAAGACAGGAAGCACTTCTTTGCAAAAATTCATGCTTATTGTTGGGAAGAGCCCTTCCTTTTTAAATATTGTGCAGATCAGATCATAAGGAAGTGTGTGCCTGAAGAAGAGCAACAAGGGATTCTAAACCATTGTCATGAGAATGCATGCGGATGCCACTTTGCCTCTCAGAAAACAGCCATGAAGGTGTTGCAATCAGGGTTTACTTGGCCATCTCTTTTCAAAGATGCCCACATCATGTGTAGAAGTTGTGATAGATGCCAAAGGCCTTGAAGGCTAACAAAAAGAAATCAAATGCCTATGAACCCCATTCTAATAGTTGAGCTATTCGATGTATAGGGCATTGACTTCATGGGACCTTTCCCAATGTCTTTTGGTAATTCTTATATCTTGGTGGGGGTGGATTATGTTTCTAAATGGGTTGAGGCAATCCCCTGTAAACAAAATGATCACAGAGTGGTTCTCAAGTTTCTTAAAGAGAACATTTTTTCAAGATTTGGGGTGCCCAAAGCCATAATCAGTGATAGAGGTACTCATTTTTGCAACAAACCTTTTGAAACTTTATTAGCCAAGTATGGAGTGAAGCATAAGGTAGCTACACCTTATCATCCTTAGACTTCCGGGCAAGTTGAGCTAGCAAACAGGGAAATAAAGAACATATTGATGAAAGTGGTGATTTCAAGCAGAAAATATTGGTCTGTTAAGCTTCATGATTCATTATGGGCATATAGAACAGCTTATAAGACTATTCTTGGCATGTCTCCCTATCGTCTTGTCTATGGAAAAGCGTGACATCTCCCTGTGGAAGTCGAATACAAAGCTTGGTAGGCAATCAAGAAGTTGAATATGGACTTGATCAGAGCCGGAGCAAATAGGTGCTTAGACCTTAATGAGATGGAGGAATTAAGAAATGATGCTTATATCAATTCCAAAGTTGCAAAACAGAGGATGAAGAAGTGGCATGATCAACTAATCTCCAACAAAGAATTTCAGAAAGGACAAAGAGTTCTACTCTATGACACAAGACTCCATATATTTCCTGGAAAGCTCAAGTCAAGGTGGATAGGTCCTTTCATTATTCACCAAGTACATATCAATGGAGTGGTGGAATTATTGAATTCTAATGGCAAGGACACCTTTAGAGTCAATGGATATTGTCTCAAGCCATTCATGGAGCCATTCAAATCTAAAAAGGAGGAAATCAACCTCCTTGAGCCACAAAAAGCCTAAGCAAATAAGGGTTTGATGGACTTGGTTTCACCAAAGTCCAAAATTTTTGTAAATTTTGTAAATTTCAAAGTTTTATCCATACTTTTGATTTTAATTTTTGATCTTAAATTATGTATTTATATGTAATTTAGTCTTTTTGAATGATCTCAAGTAGGAGAAAATGCAAAGAAATTGAAATGAAGTCTTTCGGAGCAAAAACAGGGCAAAAACAAGGCAAAAATAGGGGTCTGCGAGACTTCGCAGCCTAAGAGAATCCTTTGCGAAATTAGCACTTCGCTGCGAAACCATTTCGCAACCTAAAAGAAGCCGCTGCGGAATCAACGTGTCTCTGCGAAAGCGGCCATCCTTTGCGAAATCATTTCGCAACTCAATTGACTCCTCTGCGAAAATTTTCGCAGTTGCGAAACCAAGTTTGGCACACGAGGGCCACTTTGCAGCACAGGAGCCCCCATTTCGAAGCTGCGAAACGGCTGCGAAGCTCCAAAGCATGAAAATTCCTAATTTCGCAACCAAAGCTCCATTCCGCAGGGTATTTCGCAGCTGCGAAACTGATTTTGGCACACGAGTGCCATTTCGCAGCACAGTGACCCCCATTTCGCAGCTGCGAAATGGGCTGCGAATATAGCTTTTTTCTGCGAAACCCCCCTTTTGCTGCGAAATCGGCCTTCTTCTGTGAAACTCAAAATGACCTTTAATATTCCGTTATTTTTTTATAAATACCTGTCATTTGAGTTGCGAAAGGGTTTCAGAAAGAGAAAACGCCATAGCAACCATCTGTTCATTTCCTTGCTCGAGCCCGACAACGTGCGAACCTTTGGTCATCTCTTCCGGTCATCACTTCCGACCAAATTTGGTCAATCCGATATGGCGCGAACCAGAGGAGCGAAATCTTCCTCTCCTTCCAGCCGCAAACGAGTCCTGCGAGAGGCGCCTATTCAAGGCCCCACCTCTAAACCTCTGCGGCCAGAAGCTGCTTCACCTCAGGCGAAGCCCGCACCACAGAATCCTTCGACGAGGCGTTATCTCACTAGGTCAGGGGGCCGTCCCCTGCAAAAGAGAGCCAGGGTCGAAAGCTCAGAGCCCATAGACTTAACAGAGCAGTCCCCGGTTCCTTCACCAGAGCCCTCTCCGGCACCATCTTCGGCGCCGTCGTCAGAGCCTCCGGCGGAGCCTCAGGAGCACCAGCCGCCACTTTCAGAATCCCAAATTCCATCTGGGATAGCTCCTAAAGTGCTAATCAGGCATCCGATGCTGACTCAACCACCAATTGAAGGGAATTTGGACTGCCGAGCTCGACCATTTCACTCTGAGTTGTGCTTTGACACAGCCACCTTCAAATTGAGGCCGGAGCTTGCATATTCATTCCACCTACTGCGCAGATATCGCATGGAGCATTTGCTGACCCCAAGAGATTTCTTCTATCCCAGAGTAGCCATGGATTTTTATCAGTCCATGACTACTAATCAGGTCAGAGATCCTACTCTAATCCATTTTACTATTGACGGTCGGCATGGCATTTTAGGAGCTCGCCATACAGCAGAGGCCCTGCATATACCATACGAGCCAAGCCATTTTGAGGATTACCGAGTATGGACTAGTCCCTCTCAGCTGGAAATGGTTCATATCTTGTCCAAAAGAGCTTCCACAAATCCACATCTAATGAGAGGGGAACTTCCTCCGAGAATGTTTCTCATTGATGCACTCTTACGTCACAACATTTATCCACTATAGCACTGGACTCAGAGGAGAGGAGTTCTTTTAGAGGCCCTGTTCAAGATTTCAGAGGGATATTTCATTGGCCCTCACCACCTAATTATGACTGCCCTTCTCTATTTTGAAGAGAAGGTGCACAAGAAGAAGCTGCAGCGAGCTAATGCCATTCCACTTCTTTTTCCACGACTGCTGTGTCAGATTCTGGAGCATTTGGGGTATCCATCAGATCCTCAGCTGGAACGCAAGCGTATATGCCGAGAGGTATTTACTCTCGAAAAGTGGACCAATATGACAGCGTATAGATTTGAGTAGCCAGAGCTCCCACAGCCAGCTAAGATACCAGCTGCCAGGAGAGCATCTCCAGATCATATACCTGAGGGTATACCCATTACTTCTCCTACCATATCCAGAGCCCCTCCAGTTACTCCAGCCTCATCAGAGCCCTCTACTTCAGCTGAGCCAAGGATGGCCATTCCCATTTCAGAGTATACAGATTTATGCCGTATACTGCAGACCCTGACCGCGTCTCAGAGCAGCTGATTACTACTCAAAACATGTTATTTTGTAGCTTGTAATTAGCTCTTTTAAACACCCTTGAGTAGTAATTATTACCTTTTAACCCGATTAACATGTTAGGGACCCTTGCAATCAGATTTCTAACAATTGTGTTAAGTTTTGGTGCTTTTTGATAGCTTTATGCTCACCAAAGCAATTTAAGAATGAGGGAGAGCTATATATAGTTCTTGGCAAAGCTTTTGGAATCTTAGATTTATGAAGAAATCAAGCTATGGAGCCTCATAATCCTTTGCCTTAGCCGTTCAAAGTTTACAAGGGAGAAACAATGGAGAAGAAGAAAACTGGGGAAGAAAACAGGGGACACAGCTGCAGTCTTTTAGTGCACTTTTGGAGCACTTCCCGAAGTCCATTTTTTACATTCGATATACCATTTCGAAGCTCAGAAAGTCAAGAATCCAATGGTTCAAACCATGTATGATTTGGAGCTGAAATGAGGAAGATATAGACTTCGGAAGACGACTGCATCAAGCTGAGGGACAATTTCGCACACCACTGTTTAAGGTGCGAAATCCTCAGTCCACTGTGCGAAAATTTCGCACACCTCAAACCAACATGCGAAATTGGAACTCAGCGTGCGAAAATTGGATATTTTTGCCGACTCTTTTTTCTTCTGATATTTTTGTGTTTAAATTTCCATTTTCTCCTTGTATTCAACCACTCATGTAATTCCTTAGCTAGGAAGTATCCAAGGAAGGGTAAAATTACCTTCCTATATAAATTCTCTTGTAATCACTGAAAATGTATCTTTTCGGGGAACTTTCTCCAGGAGACCAATGTAAATTAGTTACTTAGTGAAATACAGAGATCTCTTTTGCTTTCTTTTTCTCTCTTCTATTTTCTCATTTTCTTAGTAGCCAAACATCCTTGGAGGATGAAATCCCCAAGGATGAGAGGCTAAAACCTTTTAGTTTCTTGAAGTAATGGATGCCATGTGAAGCTCCCGTGTCAGGATGGAGATTTCCAAGCCATGAATGTAAGTAGCTGAGCACCATAAATGTTTTCATTCAAAGTAAAGCTTTTAATCCCTCTGACTTGCTTTGAATGGCCAATACTTGATAAGCTTTTGGTCTCAGTGGATTCTTATTGTTAGATCCACTGACGTTCGTTAGTTATCTCCTACGAGCCATTGTATTGCAAGTCGAGGAGATGACCTATATCATTAAAAGGGCATTTATGAGGTTCAGCTACCCTTTTTGTAAGTTTTCAAGGACTAAAACTCAGTTGTTAAACTCATACCGGTTCGGGAAGTAAGCATCACCTTAGTTGCTTCCCCAACGCGAGGTGAAAAGTCCCAAAATCTCCATTTTTACATGGTGAGTTAAGCATGGCTATCCAAAGCTTTGAGAAACTTCTTTTTCCATCTTTTATCCTATTTTCATGTTAGTTTAGTTTACACACCTTCATCTTTTTATGTTTTCATCTTAACCTAATTTTTATTAAGAAAAAGTTCACTCCATCCTCTGAACTTCACTAGTTAAAGTAAAAACCCTTCCCAGTGTTCGATCCTAGAGCCACTATACTATAGTAGCTTTGCTATTTTAGTGTAAGGACCTTAGGTATAAATTTTGTTGATACCCTTACATGCCAAGCTACCATGAGTCGGGTTATCAGCAGCCTTGCTCAGGAGATGGTAGCTATTCGAGCTCGCCAGGAGCAGATGTTGACCACCCAGGCTTAGCACACTGCCATCTTGAGGCAGCTCCAGCATCATCTCGGTCTTCCATCAGCTGCCGAGCATCTCACCCCCACCACTGCAGTGCCACACTCATAGGCCACAAAGCCTCAGGCCCCTCCTGAATTAGCTATTGAAGAGGCAGAGCCATCTGCTTAGGCCATCATCTCCAGCATCATCCACCTATCTGATCATTTATATATCTACTATATATTTCTTTTATGTATTTCGTTTTTGTTAGTCTTTTATGAAATCCCATCATTTTGATATCATATATGGGGATTGCTGGTATTGCTTTCTTTCCGATTGTACTCACATGAATTAAAAGTAATACAAGTCTAGCATTTTTTGTTAGCTCTTAGCATTAATTTATTCTTATTTCCTTTACTCACATCTTTTATTCTTTTTGAAACATGTGGTTTCTCCAATCAGTATTTGAAATTGATATCATTCAGGAGGTACCACTTCCTCCCTATAATTTCAATTACCCATATCACATTGAGGACAATGCTCAGCTCGATTGGGGGGGGGGGGGGGGGGGGGGGGAGAAATGAGGAAGGAAGTATGCTAAGTTAAAGGAAGTATGCTAAGTTATTTTGGTAATTCAGTTATGTTGGTAAATTAGTTGTAGTCTTTTACTTTTTACTCTAATCTCCATGGATCATGAGGAAAAATTTTCAAATTAAAACAAGAGAAACTTGACTTAGAGTTTGGATTATGCTTACTAAAGTGGTTCAATTGTTGAAGCTTCTATTGAAATCAAGTTTAGTTCTTCCACTTTAAGCTATCCACACACTGTGAGACACCTTTGACCTCATTTAATAATGTGAGACACCTTATGAAAGGCCAATGAGCCTTTGAAAAAAAAAAAAAAGAGAAAGAAAGCAAAATGTTTGCTTGCCTTGAAACCCGAGCAAGGTCTGAGGGGTATATGGTGAAAATCTTTAAAACCTGGTGCCCTAAGCCTTAATTGGTTGGGAGTCACCGACCTCAATGCTCGTTACAAGGGTGGATAGGTGGAGTTAGCATATGGTAGGTGCTTGGGTATTAAAAATTCATTCTCAAAAGTCCGAGGTAAAATCCTAGGAGTTAGTGGTTGAAAAATCCTTAAAGCTTGATGCCCTAAACCTTAATTGGTTGGGAGTCATCGATGGACCCTCGTTACATGGACAATTCAGAAAAGAATACCCCTTAATCCTTACCTTCTAAAAAAAAAAAAGTGTGTTTTCTGCCTATTAAATTTGGTCAGTTTGCTAAGTGTTGAAAGGAGAAAGGTTGGGGGGAGAGATTAGTTTAGCATGCTATATTCGGAAACTATCATCTTACACTTAGATTTTTGTGGAAGAATAAAGTTTGGTTCTTTGGAAGTGAAAATGATTTTAAAACTCAATTTGCATAATGCATTCCCTTGATCAATAGTGTTTAGCAAAGTTTTTGATAACTCTTGTTGAAATTTGAGTTTATATTTCTTTAATGTTCCATGTGAGAGTTAGATCATCATGCCACTTAAAATTTTTTGAAGTAATCAGCATGATGTTGTAAATTATAGTATTGTTTATTTTTATTTTCTCTCATTCATTGCTAAGGGACTAGCAATATGTCGGTTGGGGGGAGTGATTACTACTCAAAAAGTGTTATTTGATAGCTTGTAATTAACTCTTTTAAACACTTTTGAGTAGTAGTTATTGCCTTTTAACCCAATTAACATGTTAAGGACCCTTGCAATCAATTCTAATCAAATTGTGTTAAGTTTCGGTGTTTTGATAGCTTTTTGATCACCAAAGCAATCTGAGATTGAGGAGAGTTATTTGGAATCCATGGCAAAGCAATGGAAATCTCAGAAACATGAAGAACCAAAGCTTTGAAGTCCTTTGCCATAAGCAAATCCGGAATGCAAGGAGGGGAAGCAAAGAGAAATCTGCCATGAAGCATTTTTTATGACAGTAATGTCAGCCACTTTTGGAGCACTTACTGAAGTCCAATTTATGCATTCTATATGTCGTTTCAAAGCTTAGGAAGCCAGCAATCCAATGCTTCAAACGGTGCACAATTCGGAGCTGAAATGAAGAAGTTACAGCTGTTGGAAGCCGAACACCGCAAGCTGAAAGCCAACTTCGCAGCGTTGCGAAATCAGCCTTTTGCTGCAAAGTGATTTCGCAGCCCTTTTTGTGCGTCTGCGAAATCTCGTAGACCTCGTTTTCACCTGCGAAATGGTCCTTAGTGCTTCCCGATATTTGTGATCGACACTTTTGGATATTTTTCTTCAGATTTTTGTTGTCTAAGCCCCCAAACTCTCCTTGTAAGCCACCAATTATATGATTCCTTAGCTATTAAGTTAGGAAAAAGGGTAAATATCCATGTAATAATTATTATTGTAATTTTCATATAAATAGCTCTCGAGAGCCTATTCTCGAGGACGACGAACCTTTTGTAAAAGTTTGAAAGAAAGTAAAATACAGAGCTTGTGTTCTGCCTTACCTTCTCACTTTGATTGTATTTTTCATTTACTAGTTATGCACTCTCTGAGGAAGTTTCCCCAGAGAATGAGTAACTAAACCTTTAGTTCCTTGGAGCTAAGGTTGCCGGGAAAGGTTCCAAGTGCAAGAATAAGTAGCTTTGTGGTTTCAGCCATGAATGAAGAGAAAGTGTGATCCTTTAGTGATTTCTATATTTTTAGTTAACTTAAAATGCCTTGGAGTCACCTGGGCCAACACTTGGTAAGGCAAGTGATCTCCGTCCGTGGAGATGCACTAGTTTACCCCTTGCGAGCCTCTAGGAGGTGACTTGAAGGTAGGATTTTCTAGAATTGCCAACACGTGGTAAGATTTTGGACTCCAAGGAGACATCCATTAGTTATCTCTTGCGAGCTTGAGAAGGGAAGTCCAAGGTTAAAGATCACCTTGAATGGTAAAGGCTAAGTGAGAGGCTCGAACCATTGCAAGTTGCATCAGTGAGAGAGAATTAGAGCTGAAATCCAATTAAGGGATGCATATGTACAACACCGATTAGAGAATTGACTATATGTTAATTCTCTAATGTGAGGAAATGAACCAACTGACCGGAGCTATGTTTTTGCATGAGAAACCTCCCCTGTGAACCTAAATCTCCAAGGAATGTTTTTCTTCATAAGTAATTTCCATTACTTGTTGTGCCGTTAGTTTAAATCTAAACCTTTTTCAACCAAAGTTTGTGTTTTATTTCTTAAGCTAACCTTGAAATGAAACAGCACCAATTCACTTTGGATTGGTATCATTTGTAATTTGAAAACCCTTCCCAGTGAACGATCCTAGAGCCACTATGCTATAGTAGTTTTTTCTTTGCTACCCTAGTATATGGTGTAATAGGTTATAAATTTTGTTGATTACTCCCTCAATCAAGGAGCACCAGCTGGACACGAATCAGCTGGGACACCAATCGGGCATGAATCCATGGTTTCATGACATTTGTCAGTTTCTCAGATTTGGCACATACCATGAGTTTGCAACAGCCAAGGATCGAAGAGCATTGAGATAGTTAGCCACTAGATTTATGATATGTGGGGAGACTTTATATAGACGATCGGTTGATGCTATGCTTTTCTTATGTTTGGATTGAGCCTTTACGGATCGAGTGATGAGAGAGGTTCATATAGGAGTTTGTGGTCCACATATGGGTAGACACATGTTAGCAAGAAAGATTATGAGATTGGGATACTTTTAGTTGACTATAGAGACTAATTATTGTCAGTTTGTTTAGAAATTCCCAAAGTGTCATGCACAGAGACCTTATTCATGTACTACCCTCAGAGTTGCATGCTTTGACATCGCCATGGCCATTCTTAGTATAGGTATTGATATCATTGGAAATATCTCACCAAAATCTTCCAATGGCCATGAGTGCATCTCATTAGCCATAGATTATTTCACTAAGTGGGTAGAGGTTGCATCATATGCGAAGTTGACATCCGCTAAAGTTGTCAATTTCATCAGGTCATATATTATTTGTCATTATAGAGTTCCTCATGAGTTTATTTCAGATAGGGGAGCACACTTTAGAGTTGAAGTTGAAACTTTGTTGCAAAAATATGACATTCAACATCATAAATCATCTACATATAGGTTGTAGACTAATGGAGCAATAGAGGTTGCAAATAAGAATATAAAATGGATTCTAAGAAAGATGGTTGAGACTTCTCGAGATTGGTTAGAGAAGCTTTCTTTTGCTTTATGAGTATACCCTTACTTCTTTTGGCACTTCTACAGGAGCTACACCTTACTCCCTGGTGTATAGTATGGAGGCTTTTTCCCCGTGGAGATAGAAATGGGTTCATTGAGAATGGCCCTTAGGCTTGGTTTGATCAGCTTAACCTTTTAGACGAAAGAAGGTTGAGAGTTGTAGACCATATTTAGGCTTACCAGAGGAAGATGGCTTGTGCCTTCAGGAAATGAGTCAAGCTTAAATCATTACAGAAAGAAGATTTGGTTTTGAGGATTCTCATAGGTCTAATTAGAGACTCCAGGGGAAAGTTCAGACCTAGTTGCAATGGACCTTATTGTGAAACCAAGGTTTGGTTAATCTCAGTTTTGATGATAACAAAAAAAAGTTTAGAACTAATGATTATATTTCAGTGTGTTTAGGCAAGACGATTTCCAAAGTGGCATTTATAAAGTCAAATCAAGCCAAAGAGAAATCACAAAGAAGAAGACAGTACTCACAGCAGTAGTGTTTTCAAGACGACCCAGCATCATAGATCTCTCTTGTTAAAGGTGTTGATGCATTAGAGTTTTTGCATGCATTACATCTTTACTTACTGCGCACCCAACA
>JBAPGN010001927.1:0-15230 GCA_037355405.1 Vitis amurensis | reverse complement strand
GATCTTCATAAGACATTTTTGGCTACCGAAAAAATCGAAAGAAAGTAGAGAATTATTAATAAGAGAAGAAGTCTGAACAAGTTCTACAATTAGAAAAAACCACAAAAAGTTTTAAATGAGCAATCACGTTTCTATTATAGGCCAAGTCAAAAGCGACACTTGGCATCATTTAAGGTTCTTCTGGATGCTTCTTCATTAAGGAGATCTGGAGAAATAACTATTTCATTTTCGCATGAGTTCTTCAGACAGATTCTCATGATGATGCGGAAGTAGAAAATCCCATCAATCTTGCATTCTTGTCTTGCTAGAGTGTTTCGCATGACTTGCGAAAGATTTCGATGGTAATGCCGAAATCACTTCTCACATATTCCCTTATGTGCTGCCAGCCAAGCCTTATCCTATTTTATTTGCGCATAGACTATGCGAAATTGAAAAAATGTTTTTCCGAACTCCTCTTTGCCAATTTCTCCCATTTTTTCGGCATATTAATCCATCTCCACCACCTTCAATTAAGCCCAAAGCTATGCGTCCAAGTGCATCCTCTTCCTTCTTCATCCACATTAGTACCCTCCTCCATATCCATATTCACATTTGCACTCTCATGCTTCAAAAATCACTCTTATATCTATCCAGACGTTCATCTAAGCGAGAGCACAATCAATAACTTAACACAAAAATTCCACATGTGTTCATCTCTACTGGCAAGGGTAGCCAATGTATTACTTGGCACATATTAGCATAATTACTACTCAAAATTGTGAACTCATTGATAAAATTATTAGTATCAAAAGTTTGTTTTGGAGTTAGTAATCAGGCCACCTTTTGCAAATTTTAAACTATATAAATGCAAGGTGGAGACAATTATATGTAATTAAATAAAAAAAACTATAATACGAAAACTAATGCATATAAAACAAGCGAAAGTAAAGAGAAGACGATAGCACACTTTCTAAAATTTGATTGAACGATTCGATACATAATTTGACCTACATCCAGTCTCTTTTAGCTCATAACCAAATGATGATTTCACTAAACCAAGGCTTCTAACATAAGACCTTAAGCATTATAATTGGATTAGTTGGCTTCAATGGGTACATACAATTTCTTCAAACAGATCGTCCAATTGCTTAACTCCCCAAAGATGCCACATTTGACAAATTACTAAGTGATACCTCACTCTTAGATTTTTCCCTCAATTGACACTTAAGCTCACCTCATAAATGTTACAAAAGATAACCCAAAATTAATCTCACAAAATCCTAATATAAGTTTAAGCTTAAATAGATATAAGATAAACTATGACGGAGGTGCACTAAATGGATATGCAATTTGAAAGCAAAGTGCACTAAAAACACTTCCCTAAGGCTAAAATATATTCAAGAAATATTTTAGAATGTCAAACTTACCAAACAATGAAAGTTTAGGTCAAAACAGCCAGTTAGACCATAGTTTAAGGTTCACTGATTCAACATCATCAAACTGACCACCTAGTCGTTAAACATGAATATTACTGATAAATTGACTGTGGGTTCAAACCTCATTGGTTTCTTAATTCAGGTCAGACATAGTACTACTTAGAAGTGAGAGTGACAAAAATGACTGATGGTCGAGCCTAACCACTCAATCGATTCCTCACACTCCCTCAATGTCACTATAAAGAGTGGTTTAACAACCCAGTTTGAAGTGTGGAAGCCTCAAACAACTTAGTTTAACTTTCTTAAAATCTTCTTAGATAAGTTTAGAAAAGAATTTGACTCAAGTATTTTAATCAAAACTTGAAATGATTCAATTATACTTAAAACAATATTAAAACAATTTAACCACTTCGAGTGAATTTTGTGTGCTAAGTAAAATGAAAGCAATATGAACCTAGTGCCACCAAGAACCTACAGAGAGATTCATATTAGAAAAGTTTTGATTATCTTCTCTGTAGGACATTCTTTATTCCCTTTGACTTAGCTTTAGAATTATTCTTTAGGAAATTTATTTTCCTCAAGAACGCACTTCAATAAAACATTAATTATTAAAACCTTGTTTTATTATCATCAAAATTGATACTAACTACATTTGGTTTCATATAGGAGATAATAACAATAAAACGCTACATGTACATTTTTTATTCATGTTTGAGGAAACAAAGAAAAAATTGAAAAGATTTGTAATTTCTAATAGACTTTGTTTAAAAACCATAGTAGTGTTTTTTTAAAACTAGTCAAAAATATTAATCTGTTTATACTGTTCAATAACAGTTTTTCATTTTCAAAACAAATAAACCTAAGAAAACATTGACAACACATTACACACCTAAACACTATTTTCTGCTTTCTATTCGTCAATAACAAAAACTGTTTTCAAAAAACTCTTTTAATTATTTATATTACTTTCACTGTTATTTAAGATTATTTTTAAAAATAATATACCAAACAGTAGAATGATTAAAAATCGAAATAATAACCAAAAATTTTAACAATTTCAAATCTTAAATAGATTAACAAACATTTTAAGTTCAAACTATAATTCTTGTTTTATAAAACATTTAAAAAATAGTTTCCAAAATATATCTTAAGTTTATTTTTTATAACTATTTTCGAAAACAGTTACTAAAAGACCTTATTTGGTCAATTTTTCAATTTCTTTGTTGGTTCTTTAAGCAAAATTCTCTCG
This sequence comes from Vitis amurensis, assembly GCA_037355405.1. Taxonomy (NCBI): domain Eukaryota; kingdom Viridiplantae; phylum Streptophyta; class Magnoliopsida; order Vitales; family Vitaceae; genus Vitis; species Vitis amurensis. Next base: position 12,566 of record JBAPGN010001927.1, on the reverse strand, counting down.
CTTCTTTTTTATTTTATTTATTTCATTTTTTTTTGGAAACATAAACAAGCCCATTACTCGGACGACCAAAAAAGGACACACAAATAAAAAAGGAAAAACAAAACCAAAACTTTGGTTCCAGTTAAGAAAGTGGATTTAAAACAAAAAACAATATAATAATAATCATTGGACCAAATAGAAAAAACATGTTTTAGCTTTTGATTATCTATTGGTTATCCTAATGTCGATCAAATTTAACAAACTGGAGAATAATTTAATTCAGAATATTCCTACAGCACTTACATACATACCTAAACCATCGATATTTTATAACAATACTAACATTTGTTAATTTTCCTTTTGTTGTTTTTAAATTTGATGTCTTTTTTTCTCAGCACAAGTTTCCTTAATGGCATTATTTTCAATTAAAAGCAAATTTATCGTAAGCTCTCAACAAAGCTTGTACTCTTACAAATATATACATTTTCCTAAAACAAATGAATTCGAAGTCTATTATTCATAGAGTTTTCGAGAACCGTCACAAACATCTTTCTAAATATATCAATATCAAATCAATATTTTCTACCTTATAACAATTATCTGTCCAATACAATATTTCCCAAAAATTAAATGAAGGATTTTGAATAATTAATGTTTTCTTACAATAATTATGAAAGTTCCAATTTAAATCAAATTAGACACACCTTAAAAAAGTCAATTTTTATCTCTCAATTCCCAAATTAGTTCTGAACCTCCTGTCTACATTACATATTTAACCTTAAAAATTCGTATTCTTCCAATGAAGTGAAGTACGATGTTCCGAGCCTTGGCTTGCATCTAAAAAATGCTGGTAAATTTGTCTTGAATAGTCTTTAACATAATATATATATATATATATATATATATATATAACTTTATATATTGAGAAAAGCTATGTGAGTCCGTTGCCTTATTTATACTAGTGCTATATTTCAAGGAATATATTTAGTTACTGGTCGTATATTTGGCAAGAATATAATTTAGGTCTGATTTAGTGTGATACCGATTGTATATTCGCATTCCTTGTAATTCCTTTATATACTGATTTACCTCATGCACCCCAATGAAATTATATGAAATATACTTTTCTCTCCAATCAATACTTACATTTGGTATCAAGAAGCGACAATTTTTGAATCAGTCTCCCTTTTTTAGAACGTTGGCAGGGCGATACAAACATGTGAAAGCTTTGATCAAAGATCTGATTTTACCGGCCTCCTCTACCTCCGTTGCGTGAGTGTTATGGTGATCCAACACAACCATCTACAAAGTTTGTTCGGTGTTGCTGAAATGAATTTAACTATTTACCTTGGTAAGACTTTAGCAATTGCTCTTGGTGGAAGATCTCAAGATTAGGATTCAATTCAATTCGGAAAGGAGAAGGCTCCTGTTTGATTCCACCCGATTATATGAGATTTGGGTTATGCAAAGGACCAGCGTTCATGTGCTTAGGATTCTCTAATTCCAGGGTGAGCCGAATTATAGCTGGAAGATTTTTCAGTTACTTCTGGAATCTTCTCTAGATACTCTGGAAAGCCCTTCGAGACAATGTATGGAAAAATCCAGAACAATTCGGCACGAATTTTTCAAATTCAACAAGAAGTTAAATGCTCTTTCGACAAGATGGAAGGCCAGTTCGTGAGTTGTTTGGCAATATTAAGAGTTTGTGGAGCGAAATTGGACGTACATACAGGCCCAATACTGTTGAATCCAGTTGTTCTAAAGAAAAGAACAGAAAAGACAGATTGTTTTCAGGTCGCTGGCCCAGTCTACGGTTCGGAGTTTGAGGATCTCAGCATGTCATATTTCATAATGAGTCCAGAATTCGCCCTCGCTTGAAGAGTGTCTCGTTCAACTATTCAACGTGAAAGATAAGTCCGTAGAAGGAAGGTTGATGATTCGTGAAAACTGTGACTAATCCTTCAGACACACGAGCCTACATTGCTCCATAAAAAATTATGAAGACGTAATCCACAAAGGAAAAACGATTGGATACATAATGTGTGAAACACTTGTAATGCACCTGGGCATACATCAGGATGCGTTGTTGGGTTCTCCATCCCAGAACTCAAACCAGAATTCACAAAGTTTGAAGGGGTGTGATCACCTAAACGTGGTTCTCAACCACAAGGCTAGATGTTGCACTCAAACAACTGATTGGCTTTTTTTTCTAATCCCATGCACTCTGTGAGGATTTAACAACCTATTCTAACAAGCGAAACTGCAGTCAGGAATCTTCTCCAATGAGGCTGCTGATCAGGATCAAGACAAGCCGACAGCCACTGTTGTCTAAATTTGCTTGATTTTCTGCTGATCCAAATCCAAAAGACAGCCAAAGGCTATCTTCACAGCTTCACCCCACTGCACTTGAGGAAATTTATAATTTTCATGATGTTATGGGCTAGTTATTCAGGTGCCCTCAAATCATACTCGAAAATAAGTTAACAGATCCTATAAACTTCCGTCCTTGCCTCTAGTTCTACCTTTGTTTCATAGCAGATGCTAAAGACGTTCCTGTTCCGGCTAAGGAAAAAACTAAAGATTGCCTAAAAACCATAGAATCAGAAGTCTCTATGTTCCTTCATTTCCTGTGCCAATTACTTTCCGGTTCTAGCCAATTAACCTCCACTCTTAACTGTGATGTTTCTATTTTACATCTGAGCAAGGTTTGTTCCAGGACCGTATTACAAAGAGACCGATTGGTGAGGGTTTTCAGTTACATGGGCTTTTCTATTTTTCCTCTGATGATCGACTTTGCAAGGTTTTCCAGGGGCTTTCTTTTTCTTCTACAAATAAACGGATTCATTATGGCACCATTCAACGTTCTTAGGACCCATCCTTCCGGAGTCAGTCTTTAACAAAATTCATCCTTAGTCTTCCAAAGGGCACTGATGGCTGTTGACAATGTTGTCATATCAAAGTCTACAAACTTCCTTTCAATTAACTTTGTCTAATATCACTGAGCATTGTTTGAGCTTGTTTTCACTAGATTGTGGGGACTTTTTTTCTGTTGTCATGATGGTTTTAAAATTGTCTGTTGTGACCTTTCAATGATGATTTTTCTAGAAGGTCACTTGATGTTCATTTATTGAAATTCAAAGAAGTGAGTTTTTTGAATGTTCCAACGCGACCTTCATAGATTGGTGAAACGCATTTTTCGGCGCCATATTAAAACCTTGCGAACTGATAAACTGGACGACTTGGGAAAATTACTACCTCACATAACATGAACAAGGATTACTTAATTTCACATGGTATTAAGTGCATTCAAACCAAGAGCTGTGTTAACACACCCCAACCAAAATGGGAGTAAGCATAGCGAAAAGATCGTGATCGTGTTAGAAAAGACTCGGGCTATAATGATGCCAAATGAATGTTCCCAAAACATTTTTGGTCATATGGAGTTCTTACTGCTACATATCTAATTAAATCGCTTTACCCAGTCGAGTACGACTTTTCTTTTTTTTGTCGCTCTTTGCAAGTTTTACAGCAGAAGAAACGCAGATTTATCTCATCTTGCAAGGTTGTTTGGCTGCACCTGCTTTGTGCATTTATCGGCAACTCAACGAAGACGATAAACTCATCCCAGTTGGCTGTAAAATTGTGTATTCCTGCGTGGACATGTCTCAACACAAAAGGCTATCGATCGCTATGACACTACAGCCAAGAAGACTTTTTGTCGTGCAAGAATGTCAAATATTGTGGAAACTTAAGTCCCATCTTTGAAAAATTCCAATCAAGGAGGAGATATTACGTCTGACTTGGTGTGGGGTGGGCCACTGCCAGAGGTTGCTGCCAAATATTGAACAACAATCTATTGCACCTACAATACAGCATCCAACTGAAGCATCTGTTGAAAGTACTATAAATCAAGTTGTTCAAGAATCAGCTCCCAACATTGATATATCTGAACAGACCACTCCTTCCCTCGACGCCAAAACCCTCCACGGGAACGTTCAGTCCGCCGCCAAATTTCGGCGATTATATGGCAGCTGCTGTCAGTATCCTTCCTGAAAAATTCTTTGAGTTAACTCAAAACCTTATACTACTTCACATGGCTTATCTTACACCAATCTCAAGTTTCATGAACCCAAGAATTTTTTCTGAGGCTTAACTGGGGCCCAACCCAGTGGAGAAAATCTATGGATGATGAATTGAAAGCTCTAGAAGAAACTAACACCTGGAATATTGTGCATCTTCCACCTGGAAAACATGTGGTTGGATGTCGCTGGGTGTACCGATTCAAGTTCAATCCTGATGGATCAATTGAAAGACCTAAGTCTCGTGTTGTTGCTCAAGGATTCACACAACATTTTTGGTGTAGATATAAGGAAATTTTGCTCATGTTGCAAAATGTCCCACTGTCAAAGGTTGTTATCTGTTGCTGCAAAATCATGGCTTGTCTTTATCACAAAGTGGATGTAACGAATGGCTTTTCTGCCACGTGCGCAACTTGAAGAAGAGGTGTAGCATGAAAATTCCTCCAGACACCCTCTGTGTGGCAGATCCTTCTCGTGGTGTAAGCTAAACAAGAGTCAATTTACGGACTGAAACAGAGTCCTCGGAGCAGGCATGCCAAGTTAATTTCACTCTGGGAAGATTTTGCTTTACAAGTAGTTCTGCCAGATTCCTCGTTATATGTTTGCAAAACTGGACCAAACTGAAAAGTAATGGCGCTTATTTTATGTGGATGATCTCATTGGTAACTGGGGTAATGCTGATTCATTGCTGCACTGAAGAAGAAACTCCAAGGTAAATTTCCTGTTTAAGGGATCTCGGACTCCACTAGCATAGTATTTTTCTTGGCATGAGGTGTGCGAACTTCTCGCCAAAGGCTTAATTCTTAATCAGCCGAAAATACACTTATATATTGCTTCGTGATTTCTAATATCGTCTCAATTCCAAAAGCCGCCAGGGAGGAGCGAGCGTGCGCGTGGGTGTTGATAGCTAAACTCCAGCGTTGATAAAATTGGGGGATCCTCTTGAATTTCCAACATACATTCAAAAAGCTTGTTTGGGAAGCCTTATTATTTAACCAATCAACGTAGAAGCTGAGAAGCGATTCTGTTCTTACCGTTCTCTAGCGATTTGTGGACGTATTGATCTATAAGCAGCTTTCTCAAGTACAGTATATGTGCAGGCCAATGCCGAGATCGAGGGTGTGCTGATTCGACACGTATATGGAGGTGTAGAGTCTGTTGGCAAATATGTACACAGGAAGTATGCTATAAGAGGAGGATATTTGAAAAATACTATAATATGGGAGCGTGGCATTGGTATAGAATGAGGGAATGAAGATTGGAACAGGCTTACTGGAACCATCATGAGGATGCGCTTCTTTCCACGAGATTTCAGGAACTTGCTGGATATTCTATGGCCACATTAGCAATGATAACAATCCCACTACGGACTATTGTGTGAATGATCTAGTGATGTTACAGGTAGAGGCGTAGTATCTCTAGTATTGTGCGTTAGCGCGTTAATAGAAGCACTGGAGGACTAGAATAATATCAGTGCTTCATCAGGGAACGAATCCTGAAATGAGATATCAAGGAATATAGTGCAGTTCAGTTAATATAGTTAGTCAAATGCATTAACACTGCTTTCAGAATCCGCTATAAATCCAACACTCATGCATTCAAACAAAAATGGCGTATTAGTTCTTTCTTTCTGAAGTCTATACTCTTTTTGCAGAGACATGGCGTAGTGCGTAACACTATTATTTGGAAATCTTTGAAGCAGAGCTCTTTTCTCATCTCATTTCGACATGCGAGACAGTTGGATTACAATAGCCACTTAAGAAGCATCGTTCACTGGTGTCAACTCTCAACAATTCAAAAACACCAACTCTCGAAATGTGTCCTTGCAATCGACAAAGACGTCAATTAAGCGTTCAAATAGCTATACTTCTCACCCTTTGCCCTTCCTTCGACCCATCCTTGATTAGAAAAATCCAGTTCGGTTCGCTGACCTTAAGAAGACAAGATATCCTCTCGAACATCGCCAACATACTAGAGAACCATGCAAACATGAAAATTAAATTTACAAGTCCAAACACATGCATTCGAATCCACTGTTATGTATAAGGAATAAATATCCCTAATGAAAAACTATAACCTAAAAAAGGTTTATTTCAAAACAAATAACACCTACTGCACGACAAAGTCTCCTTGAGATAAGCCGTCTCCTTATTGGAGTTACCCATGTAGCATATGCTTCCCAAGTTTCACCAATGTTTTTTAGCACCCAAAAAATGTGGGAGCTCAGAACTAAAAAGGCAGGCAGTTGAATCACCTTACAACAAAGATCTTCATAACCTATCCCCATTTAACACTCGAAACTCAATACTCAATCAAATACACAGGGTACAACATCCTCATCTGACGCTATCCAACATCTAAAAGTTTCCTCTTTCGTCTATCCATTTAACTAGCTTGTTTTATTACATCTGCCTATCTTATTATTATTTTCACAAGCGCATTTTGCGACTCAAATTTTCTGATCCGCATTCTGGCCGCATACACAGACATCTAGTAGTGGGCGAAGTAATCATGCCACGGAGAAAGCTATGCTGCAGAATTCACTAGTTTAGAATAGACAGCTCATATAATGTTTAATGGTATTACGATTCATGGTCCATGATAACCCTTATACCTAGGCAGTATATTGGCAACATATAAAGTTTTTACCTCTTACTTTGCGATCAATGGAGGAATAGCATTTGGGTATGCATGAGCCTCACCTGTTACTTAATTTAGATGTTCCTCGACAAAAAATTAACGAAATAATTGTCCTGTCAGAGCCTATGTCTTTGTGTAATCAAAAACTTGGTAATAGCACGAAAGTTATAACAACAAACTAATACTCAGAGAGAAATAGCCCGTTCAGTTATTTAAGAGTCCATTCTCCGAGATTATATTCCTTACTCTCCACAATTAACTGGCGAGAATGTAGTAACCTACATCGTGCGAGATGCGACAAAGTGTTGTATGGAGACAAATGTAGCTGACTAATATAAAAGCCCTATTAGAGAGACCTTCTCTAGGAGGCATCGATTCTTCCTTTCGACAGTTCACTTTAACTGTTCATTCCACCGTTGCAATTTTATTATCTATTCTTACAAAAAATAGAATCAAGAAAGCTAGCTAAAGAGTAATGCCATTTAGCGGAGTGTCTCAACCCCTCTTCTACCTTCAGCGAATAGGAAAGTACAGAAGAATGATAGTTCTTGTCTGTAGCACATCTCGCAATTTGTGGAAGCCATATCTTAGCCCAGAACCAGAACCTCTTATATTTGAAAATAATGCCCTGTTACTATCCCAAAACTATATGGAAAGAGAGGACCAGACCACATTCTATTATGCCATGGAAATCCTATGACAGTCAACAATTCATATAGCTTCGCAACAGCAATATCTCATGCAAACACCATCTCCTTCTTTCCTCACCTTCCCAGAAAATTGAAGGCAAGAAAGGATCAAATACGTTAGCTATTTGACCTCAATGACAAACACGTTCCACTATAATTTTCAATTCAAATTTTATATTATAGGCACATCTACCCAGTGCCATATATACATTTCAGGTCGAGAAGAAAAACTATGAAATTTCATAAAACTCTTTGCTCAAACACAGACATTTAAACCACAAATATACTAGGATATAATTACAAGGCATATGACAATTCAATCAGATTAAATATTTAACAAAAAGCTCTATATCAAACACCACTCAATACCCAAACAATCCCCCTAAAATAATTAGACCAAAACAACCCCAAAAATTGAAAAGCGTAAGTGACTACAAAAATTATAGAGAATATACACCTCTTTACTACCATTTACATCTTCTATCAATCTAAATATCAAAGCTAAGCCTCATCAGCGTTCTTCTGTAAGAAAAAACTCCTAACATACAGAAGGGACAAAACTACTATATCTACAACGAAAATCAGCTCAAGAACCTGAAATACAGTTCCAATCCTGATAATTACTCATACTCTGATCTTCTCTGTTTGTTCTAAGAAACTTGAAAAATCAAGATTTCTTACCGCCGCCAAAGAAAACCAGAGAATTAAAATCCAAAGCTAGCTAATGATGATTTCCCATGAAAAATTCTTTTAGCCCTGGAAATTAAGATTCCCAATTGGATCTACTATCCTACATTTATCTTGGCACCCAGACAGGGATAAACGACTGAAACCCGTTAAAAAAATGTTATTTCAAACTCAGCACTGATCTTTTCCTGTTTTGCTGCGAGAAACCTCCAAATTCAAAATTTTTCCATCGTTTTTCCCGAGAAACCCAGGAAGAATAAAAAAAAAAGGACCTATTGAAAAAACATAAAACCAAACGAGTGGCTTAGTAAGTAAAACTTCATTCAGGCTGAACATTTTTTTCCCTTTTAGACTGAATCATAAATTCCAATTGTTATTATTCCATTCTCCACCATTCTCGCAATCCAAACAGGGAAAAAAATACACCGCACGTTAAAAAAACGTAACTTTGAAAACTCACACTACCTTTCTATCTTTCCTTCGAGAAAAACCTCTGCACAAATTCTCTCATATCTCTCTATTTGCTTGTTTCCTGAGAAAACCAGAAAGAAAAGAATAAAAAATAAATAATTAAGCCGGTAAACTAACACAAACGCATCCACCGATTCCCGCCTACGGTCTAAGAATTTCTTCACAATGAATTTTCTGGTTCAGCACAACGAGAGCGATCTCCATCAATTCTGAAAGGCTTCAATTTTCCTGCACATTTTCTTCTTTGGCAACCACAACAAGGATAGAACACTGCGAATCTGAAAGGAAATCAAATCTAGGGAAATTAGAGAACGCTACGACCTGAGAGAAACCCAAACTTTGTGGCAAAGCGTGACTCCTTTTTCAACTCCTTATCAAATTCTGATCCAACATAAACCCTTCTAAAAATATCAATTAAAAAAAATAATTTTTTTCCATTTTTAAAGCATATCAATTAAAATATAACAGTGACTAGTACACCCTCCTCCAATCGGGGCTCGGTTGCTACCCCACTTATCAAATGCCAACTCATGTCAAAGGTCCCCAGATTGATTTGATAGATTATAAGATGTCCATGAACGCTCGACAAATTCTGATCACAATCCTATCCTAGAATTCAAAAAATTTCATTTTCATTCTGTAAAAAAAAAATAAAAAGAGAGCAGGGCGAGACGCAGCGACTATGCAAAGTTCTCATGCCAAGGATTAAAACTTTTTTAATTACCCATTAAAATAATATATTTATAAATAATAAAAATATTAAATTTTTAAACTATTTATAAAAAAATTTTAGTCATATTATTATCATAATCATTATTATTATATATTAAAATAAAGAAAATAAAAATAAATTAATTTTAAAATAATAAGACAAACGATATTTAACCCTCCCCCCAACCCATTTAAGGTTTCCCAAAAATTTTCAAACCACCTTACCATTTATTAAATTCAAACATATCCTATTATCGGGGTGAAAACCCAAAAAAAAAATTTTCCATTACCCATCTTAATTAGAATATTTTCCAGATAATCGGATTTTATGTTAAATATTACTCTCTTATAAAAAAATATTGTAAAATTATAGTAATAAAGCATATTATAAGTTTTAAAAGTTAAATACATTCAAAACCATAAAATTATATTAATCTAATGATGACAACTGAAAACTAGATTATGTTTGATTTTTCAAAATATAAAGAAAAACACAAATAAAAACGACAAAGTGAAATAAAATAAAATTTTAATAAATTATTTTATATATTTTTTAAAACATTTTTTTACTTATTTAATTATTATATTAAATATAAAAAATTGGAAATAAATTTCAAAAATAAATAAAATAATATCAAAACTCCTTTTTAGAAACTCATTCCCTTTCCTTATGATTGGAATTTTGACAAAAATAATATTGAGATTAATGTAATTATTTTAAATTAATGTAAATACATATTTAAGTGTGTTAAAGCTTGAATATATATGGACAGAATAGCAATTTAAGGTATAATACAATGATAAAAATAATAATCTATATATCTATATCCATACTATATATTATCTATATATAATTCTTAATTAAAATCTATAAATATTTAATTCCAAATTTATTTAATACTATATAAATATATATAATCTTATAAAATTCAAATATTAACAACTGATTAATCTATGATTGAAAAACTTTGTGTTATAAAAAGTATTTGATATTTTGTTTTATAATTTTATTTTAATATAATTACTTTTTGTTTTCCGATTTTTTCTTATCAATCTATATAATTTTTCTATATATAATTAATAAAAATCAAAAAATTTGAATTTCCCCCTTAAAAAAAATAATATATTATTTTTTCTTTATCTTATGTTTTATATAAAAAATATTACCAAAAACCAAATCAACCTTAATACTTAATACTTATTAAACACTATTTAGGTTAAATCTTATTTAGAATAAGTAATTAAATAAATTATAAAAAACAATACACCACCTTAGCATTTCTAGGGAATTCCCATTTCTATTTTAATCTATAAATAAGTGAATAAATTCTTTAAACAAATAACTAAGAAAAGTTTTAATATATTGATCTATAGACCAAGTGCATTATACCCAAATGTGAAGGAAATCCCCGAGTGTATAAAAAGGTATTTATTATATCATGAGAATAGTTTATATTATGAGATAATTTAAAAGAAAATAAATAAGTTTTAGAAGTTTTTAAAAACCACCCTATAAATGAAATCCCTACATACTTGCCACTTTACTTAACAAAAGTTATAATTAAATGTCACGCGAACATACTCCATACAATCGACCTAATCCAATTATCAATTTACCTTTACCCCAAAAGAAAAATACCCCAAGTTGAAGTTTAATGTTATATCAAAGTTAAGTTAATTAATAGAACATCTACCCCAATTATAAAATGAATATTATCTAACAATCTTTTTATTAAAATATTTTTCTTTAAATAATAAATGTTTCCATATAACGTCCTATCTCTCTACTTGAACTAATATATATGTAAACGATTTTCAAAACAAGATATTATAACCCACAAATAAGAAATTTGGGATATCCCTAAAAAAACCAATCTCCAAGTACTTACTTTCTATTTGGTATATTACAATATGAATTCCTCTTGAGTTAATGTATAAATTTTATTTAAGTAGAAAGAATACTAAATACATACAAAAGAATAAAAAAATTCCTGTGTTAATATGAGTATTTCCTTAAAATCCTTGTTTTCTACAGAAAATTAGTTTTAAGACGGAGAATTATATTAGAAGCAAAAATGTTCATTTCGTAACCAAATTCTAATTTAAACAACCCTTATTCTCCATAATTTGAGAGAGATTGGTAGAAAAAAAGTAAGAAATTAATTATAAAAATGCATCATTTTTTGTGTTTTCTTAGTTCTTAAAACAATTTATAAAGAAAATAAGAGTTTATTTTGATAGTAATTTTAAAAGTATTCTAAGATTTTAAAACTTGAAATTTTTATCACTTAAGTGTTAGAAAGCTCATAAAAATATTTTCTAAAGATTGGTAATCAAATATATGTGTTTGGTATTGATTTTTTTAGGAAGTGTTTGTAACATTGTAACACTGAAAAATTTTTAGTAAGTATTAAAATGCTCGAAAAATCACTGTCAAACACTCTATATTCTAAGTAAAACATCTAAAAATTTATCCTATTTTTGAATGTATATTAAGAAGAAAAATGATTGAGAAGAAAAGTAATTTCATCATAATTCATTGGTGCAGAGTACATCAGTATATAAAGAATTACAAGGATCACATATTACAACGTAATCACACTAAATCAGCCTTAAATATATTCTTGCCAAATATACCACCAGACCTAAATATATCTTGCCAAATTATTACACCATACCTAAAATAAGGCAACGACTCACATAGAATTCTCCAATACTCCCCCTGCAAGCTGCGCCAATGGATCAAGGAGCCAGCTTGAACATAAGGCGATGAAAAACAGTAGGAAGGAAAGAACTTAGTGAAGCCTGATCACTGGTCTGATATAGTGGTTTGGAATCACCTTGGACTGAAACTTGTTGCCGAATTTTTGAAGTGACAATCTACTTCAATATGTTTTTCTTTCATGAAAAAAACAGGATTGGCGGGCGATGTGCATAGCCTGCTGATTGTCGCAAAAACAATTTAACCATCGGACTAGTAGGAGAAAATCCAAGATCTGTCAGCAGGTTTTTAAGCCACACCATCTCACATGATGCTGCCGCCATTGCACGGTATTCAGCTTCAGCACTTGAACGTGCTACAACAGGTTGCTTTTTACTTTTCCAAGACACCAGATTCCCTCCAACAAACATTCAAATAGCCCGTAGTGGATACGTCTAATCCATTTGTATGCCTGCCCAATCTTGAATCGAGAACCCAATGAGTCAGTGTGCACCCCATTTCTCTCAATTACCAATGCCACGCCCAATGTTTTCTTCAAATATCTCAAAATCCTTTCACCATACACAAGTCAACAAACTGTTTTGCTGG
>JBAPGN010001926.1:0-15280 GCA_037355405.1 Vitis amurensis | reverse complement strand
TTGAGAAAGCAGTAGAAGACGCTAGAATGCCACTCTTAAGTAGTTATTATGGAAAACACTAATAGTGATATTTTAAAAGTATTTTCAAATAAAACACTTCCAGTAGAAATGCTTCAAAGAGAAATACTGCAACACACACTCTTATTAATTAACTTTTAAGAGTGTGTTTAGTAGTAATTTTGAGAAGTGTTTTTAACATTTGAAAAAAAAAAGACTAAAAATATTTTTCAAAACCATTGTCAAACGCACTTTAAGAGCACATTTGACAATAATTCTAAGAAGTGTTTTTACAATTTTTAATACTTGAAAAATAAAAAATTTTAAGTGTTACAAAAACTAAAAAAGTAAAAATGCTTCATATAATAATTGTTAAACGCATTTTAAGATGATTATAACTATTTTGACAATGTTAATATTCAAAGTGTTTTTAGTAAAAATATTTTCTCTAAAAGTATTTTTAAGAGAATTATCTACCAAGTATTTCTAAAAAAACACTACAAGTAATTTTTTTTTAATATTATAAGTGAATTTTCAAACTTTTAAAAATGTTTTATAAAATTTGCCAAACACCCAACTTTTTTTCAAAAACGCTTTTGAGGCTAAGAACACTTTTTAAACTAAAAACGCTATCTAAAATCACCACCAAATAGGCTCTAAGAGCCCATTTGATAGTGATTTTAAGAAGGTTTTTAACTTTTCTAACACTATAAAATTTTTATATTTCAAGTATTAAAAAAGATAAAAGCTTTTCCTAAAATTATTGCCAAACACAATTTAATTTTTTTTTTAAAAGATTTTCAAGTTATAAGCTATTATTTTAAAAATATTTTCTACTTGTTTTTAAGTTTTGATTGTTTATTTTTATAAATCATGATTAATTCGAATAATTATTTAGGAGATAAAAGACAAATAAGCTTTTATTTTTACCTTTGTTTAAAATTTTATTTAATTATTAATTATTAAATATTTTTAATTCTTATAAATTGTGAAATATATAAAATTTTGCTTTAATCAATCTTTTTTTATTTATTATTTTTATAACTTTTAAATATATAAAATTAATAAATAATATGGGGGAGGTTGAGTCATATTTACGTAATTTTGACATAATTAGATAAGTAATTAGGAATTGTAGTTAAATGATATGATGAGCTCAAGCCTAAAGCTATTATTAAAGTTAAAAGCTAAACCAAAGAAGCAATTCCAAGGTTGTTGAGAGTCTTACTAGAGAAGCGGAAGAGGGAAGCCCTAGCGTGCGGTTATGACAGTTACTTGTGGGGGGAATCAGGTATGATTGCACTGGAAGCTATTGTGGCATTTCCACTTGGTGGAGATATGCTTTTTTATCTTCCTTCTCATAAACCCTTTTGGTGCTATCAGATAGCTTCTCCCCTACTTGCGCCCCTCCTGTCATCTCTCTTGCGTTTCCAGGGGGGGACCCCTTCAACTTCGTCCCACCGAAACCCATGAAACAATCAGTGGGTGAGTCTTTTTTTGTTTGCTTTTCAACTTTTGTCTCTGTGTGTGCATATATACCATTCATCCTCCTAGACTGTTAATTTTCTTTGAAATAGTTTAAGCCAATGCGCTTTAGGGCATCATGAATGTATGTTTGGCGCTTGCCCCTGAGCAGAGAAAAGAACTTTGGAAACTTCACTTTTATGGCCTATGTTGTTTTGGTTTATACCTTAACAGTTTTCCTGCAGTTTTTCATACATTTTCTCATCTACCCAACACAGCATAAGTGAATATTGCCTTAATTATATTGAGTTACGTTTATCTGTTCAGCTTCAATTTCTGGCAATTTTTGTGATATGTATTATTGTACATTTCCTGGCTTTGTTCAGTATTAGCATTTTATACAGGATTAAGGGTTTCTGGGTAGTTGATTGATATGATTCAGAGTAATAGCAATCCTCAAAACAGAACTGTGATTTGTATTGATCGTTAGATTTTTGTACATTTACATTTGATGGAAAACTGCTCTTAATATATATGAATACCTTGTAATGTAATTCTATTTTACTTTCTTTTGATTTGGGCTCATTTAGAGCATGGCTTGATTAAGAAAATTGATTACAGGATGCCATGGTCATAATTTTCGTAACTTGCTATCCATTACTTAGCAAGTATTATATCGGATTTGGTAGATATTCAAATTTATTGGGGATTCCCATAGTTCTATCAAGTTGTATACAGAAAAATTTCATGAAGCAATGATGTAAATTATGAACTTGTGGTAAAAATATGCATTGAGGTTGTTAGTAGTCCGGCAGTCTGATTAGTCCTATCTGGATGGTTTGGCCCTGCTACACTGTAATAAGTAAATTAATGAATCGTAGAGAGCATAAATGAGGTCCAAATAGCATATATACATACATATATATATAGATAGATAGATATATATATACATAGATAGATAGATAGATAGATAGACAGTTTGGCCTTCCATTAGGTTTTGTACTCCCTCTTTTCGCCTACTAAAAATACTGGTATATAATGATTCATGATCATTTCATACCTGTTGAATGTCCAAAAAATTTGTCTGGGTTGAAGGTATGCTTCATAAGGATAAAAAACCATCAAGCTGCAGTTTAATCTTATTTGGGCGGCTTCCAAAGTATTTTGGGGGTTGAAGCTGGCTGAGTTGGAGTAGGATTGTTTATGTTTCAAAGAGACAATCTTTGAAGTTCTTTAATGTACCCTAAAGGAAAAAAGGAGGTAAGAAAATGAAAACAAAGACTGGAAAAAGATGCAAAGATGTTTACTGTTGCCTGTTTATGGTGGGATGAATTGGAGTCTTGACAAACAATGTGCCTAACAAAACAAAGTAGCAAATCAGGTAAACCTATCAGATACAATATGAAGGATGTGGTAGAATTCATATTTCTTCTTCATTTAATGGATAATGTGCTGGCTTTAAAAACCAGTTTATGTTCTCATGGGAAGCAATGGTTCTTCCACAAGTGTATTTTGCTTCTTCCAAAAATGAACCATGATAGTGCATCCCAAACAATAATTCAAACTCTTTTCTTGTTATGTAGAGCACTTCTACATCAGAAAAATGGGCATTGAAACTTGTGTTTTATTTATTTAGTATTTTTTTTATGGACAACAAAAGGATATATTAAGAAGCACCGAAAAGAGGAGCTGCACCCTGTGTATACAGGCAGTATGCACAAAACATGCCAAAACAAGCACCAAACATATATAAGGTTAGCCTGCAAAAACAAGGCAAGCTAACCACAAGGAAAAATATCTAAGAAATCCAAAATTGAGGGGTTCTCCATTTCTAGTGAAGTGTGGGACCCCTGTAGTAGTAATTTAATGAAGAACTTCTTCAATCTTTGATCTAAGAACTCTTCATAATCAAAAGTCCTTCAATTGCACTCTTTCCAAATATACCAAAATAAGCAAATTGGAGCCATTCACCAAACTATTCTTTTCTTCTGATCTAGCCCCTTAAATTTCCATTCAAGGAGATTTCTCACTAAAACCAGAAACATGCAATTCAAGCTAAGACTGATAACAGAAAAGTCTATAGCACTCTTGTTTTATCACAATGAATTAAGATATGATAAGTTGATTCTTCACTATCTTTACAAAGGTTGCATCTGTTGACCATAGGTCATCCCCTCTTCATTAATAGATTTACTGTTAAGATCTTCCCTCAAAACAACTTGCCATGCAAAAAAACATGTTCTAAGGGGAGCTTGGGATCCCCAAATCTCTTTAGCTAGAGTAATTTAGATGTGATTAACTGATTTTTCATTATCTTTACAAAGACTACATCTATTCAATGGGTCATCCCCACTTCAATTAACATATCTATTGTTAAGACCTTCCCCCAAACAACTTCCCATGCAAAAAATCATGTTCTAAGGGGAGCTTGGGATCCCCAAATCTCTTTAGCTAAGAATGCTAAATTACTCTCAATAAACTTGACATTGAAATTTCCCCTCCTATAATATTTCCAAAATAAAGTGTCCTCTCCTTCTTGTACTTTCAACGGGTAAATAAGCTCCAGAAATTGGGTCATCTCCTTTGTCTCGTAATCTCAAAAGGATCTTCTAAAATGAACCTCCCAATGGCCACCTCTACCTCCTCCTCCATCCCATAAATCTGCAACTGCAACGTTTTTGAAGGGGGCTATTCTAAAAAGCAAAGGGAATACATCTTTCAGCTTAAACTCCCCTGCCCATCTATCCCATCAAAATCTTGTATGTCTACCATTTCTGATTTGGATAGTTAATCTGAGACTGAAATTTTCCCAACCTCTTCTAATGTTTTTCCATATGCTCATCCCAAAAGAATCCGTCACCCCTCAAGTAGTCCATCCCTCTTCCAGCTCCCCAAATTTTCCATGTATAATCTTCGTCCACAAGCTCTCCAATCAAGAGAAAACCTCCATAACCATTTGCCTAGCAAGGCTTGAGTAAGACCCTCCAATTTTCTTAAACCCTATCCTCTATAATTCTTATCCTTACAAACATCTGACCATATTCACCAAATGGATCTTTCTTCTTCCTCCCTTATCTCTCCACAAAAAGTCTCTTTGAATTTTTCCTAATCTGATCTTTACTCTTTTGGAAATTGCAATAGAGGGGCATAAAATAAAGTGGGAGGCTTGATAGGGGTGTTCTTAATAAGGTCTTAGCCTTCCTCAGTGTTCTGATCCTCCATTGAAACTTCTTGTTTGAACTTCCATTATTAACTTGTTTCATACAACGGACATAGCTCAGTTTAAGCCTTAATGTTGAGCAATAACTCTACTATGTAACAACTGTCTTGGTAACATATTTTGATAAATATGTTAGATCCCGCCACAAATCCAATGGCAACAATTACATCACTTAATGACTTTTTCATTGACATATTTTCAACTAGTGAGCCAGGTCTATCATGAGGTATACTTTTCATCCTTTATGAGGCAACTGCTAGCTGAGTCTTGAAAGTAACACAATCAACTAGATTTCTTGACAATTTATCCTGTAGTGAAAGAATAATCAGTGTTTCTATAGTGAAGTGTGCAGTATAGATTGATGTAGTAATGAGACTTCTCTCAGACAACAAATATCTCCTTACTGAGAAGGGATATTTTGGAATTAATATCCAATTATAATCTTTCTAGAACAGGGAGATATCTAGCTACTGTAGTGAATGCCAAGATCTGAAGTTGTTTCTCAAATTTCCTTAGGTGATAAACTCCAAAACTTAGGAGTGTATCTTCTAAGTCTTCCAACTGCATAGAATATATTTAGGTTTCTAAGTTACCATCCATTCACTTGCTTTAACATGTTAATTGTGCCTGACCTGTTAATAGCTGTCATTTACTGCTTATCTGTGGTCCAGTAGAAGGTTTGCTGTGTGGGTGTCAGAGCATCTGAAAGCATAACAGAAGAGATAACTTTGACAGCGTCTGAATCTCTAGTGAACTAAAATGGAAAGCCTATTATTTTAACTCTTATGCCTATTTTTAAATTTATGGGTTTACTGAATAAAAGCCCTGGCTTAATAGTTAGTAATACTTACAATGGCTCCCAAGGAAAAATTCCTTCCTCTGCCCATGCACCTAACGCATCATCAACCACCCTCACATACCCTTTTTTGTTTTTTGACCTTTAACGAGAAAGTGAGAAGATGGGTGGGGGCTACAGTTGTGGGCTGTGGGCATATTAAGTAGTGGAAAGAAAATTCCCTTTTTGCTTCTACAATCTAGTTGCTTAAATAAGTGAAATTGTGACATATTGCTTTTCTGGGTTATTTAAGACATTTCTGGAGAGTATCCAAGTAGGGCAATCTGTAATTTTTTTTTTTTTTTTCATGTGTTGCAGTCTGCAAATAATGAAAATTCCCAGCATTTCTTCATCATATCCCCTGATTATGCTGCTGTGGTGGTAGAAACAGTATCAATATTTTTTTTTTTGTCATTTTTTATTCCCAACCTTGAATGACAGAAATGTTTTTAAATGTATTGTGTACCTTAGGTGATGAAATTTTGCCTGACAAGTGAAACACCTGGGATATGAGATTTAAAATATTAATGTAGTTTCATCTTACTTGCTTGCTTACTTTTGATTATCTTTTGTCTCTTGTCTCTTGTTTTTAAGGCACATTATTACCCTTGCACTGCTCTGAAGTTCTTTTCCAGCAAAAGTAGGAGTCATGCTTTTCCCGCTGTGGTTCCTCAAACAAGTACAAGAAGTTGGATGCAAAGCTTGAAAGGAAAATGATGGAAGTCAAGAGAAACACATCAGGGCGTAACAATTTCAGATCAATTTGACAGCATAATCATGAGGTTCCCTCAATTCAAAGAGGGATTGAAAAATATAAGAGGTGTGTTTGCACAGTATGGTGAGTTCAAAACTTCAGTGATTTTCTGTGGTTAAGCTTTTTGTAGTTTGAGATGGTCTCTGAGGAGGTTACATATCTTTCTCTCTATGTCTGGTAGATGAAGACTCCAATGGGATTATTGACTATGAGGAACTAAAGAAATGCCTACAGAAACTGCAACTCCATCTTACAGAACAAGAAATTGATGATCTTTTCTGTTCCTGTGATGCTGATGGGAGTCGAAGGGATACAATTCAATGAGTTCATTGTTATTCTGTGTCTCATCTATCTCCTAATGGAACCTTCCACCTCTACTCATCCTGTATCCCCAATAAACTTAATAATTCTTTTTTTATTTTAAATTTCTTGTTGTCGGTGGCATGGGCTAAAATCATTTAGGGATATGTTTCAGACATCAAAGATGGGTTCACCACAGCTCGAAGCCACATTTGATACC
This sequence comes from Vitis amurensis, assembly GCA_037355405.1. Classification (NCBI taxonomy): domain Eukaryota; kingdom Viridiplantae; phylum Streptophyta; class Magnoliopsida; order Vitales; family Vitaceae; genus Vitis; species Vitis amurensis. Next base: position 8,490 of record JBAPGN010001926.1, on the reverse strand, counting down.
AATAGTTGAAGCATTCTTGTTTCTTGATAACAATGGTGATGGAAAGCTGAACAAAAGGGACATGGTCAAGGCTTTGAATGAGGCTTTCTCCCTGCGAGAAATCATCTGCACATATTACTAGACACGATTCAGTACCACCCATCTACAATGATTCTGCAGCTTTTATTTTCTCTTATTTTTTATTTTCTTGTGAATTGTTTTTAACCTTCTGTTGGTGATTCCTGTGAATGCAGAAGAAATGGATGGGAACAGGAGTGGGAAGGCTGGCTTTCAGGGATTTCCTTCTTTGCTCTTACTGACTGGGTTTGGACTTGATGGTGATGAGGAAATTCCTATATCAGGAAGTTAATCTAAGTGCATGGGGCAGCATAATGAGCAAAAAAAACAACTCAAAGTGAGTTTGGATTTGGTATATTTGTGTGTACATATGCCAAAAATGCATTTAGTGTATTATTAAAAAATATTGTTGCTGTATCATACATACACCATTTATGATTTCCTCTTCAAATAGTAGACATCCGAACCATCCTAGGACTTTACTGCTATAAATTATCATTGAATAGTTTTTCTCTCTTCTGAATCTGCTCTTGCCTGTTGTGTATTAATCATATTGGATTACTTAAGTATATGAGAGTATTCTGGCCAGTGCTTAACCAGAAGTTGTCTAAATTATCATAAGCATACATCCAAAGGCACACTACCCCCTTGCTATTTACATCAATTACCTGAAGCAATATACAGCAGCAGGAAAAGAAAAAGAAAAACACTAAACATTCTCAGCTATCTGGAAAATAGCTGATAAAGGAAAGAGGAACAAAAAGAGAGGAAAAAGGAAAAGGTATACATTCTCTATCTGTCATGTCCTATACTTCTTTGGTCAGTTTCTATTGTATTCCTAGGGCCTGGATTCTCTTGATCAACGACAAAGAACAAGCATTTCTTGTTTCCATTCTTCTCTTCTCTCCTTGTTTTGCCTTTTCTTCCCATAAAGAATTTATCATTTGCCGATTCCAAGTATGCTTACAATCTGCCCCATACTGGTCTTAATTCTGGTTTGGAGGGCGTGTGCATTAGCCATTCTCTAGTTTAATCAGGTCTCACCAGTGCCTCTTGATCTATGCTGCTCTCATGCTAAACCTGCCAATGCAGCTCATTTCCTCCCAGTGGCCTGTTTTCGCTTTCAAGCCGTCAATTCGACGAACCCTCTTCCACGCAGTAACACACCAAGGCCATTCGGAATATTCTACTGCGCATCTGTCCGGGTTAATCCACTTCAAGCACGCACCAATGCCAAAAGCTATATAACATGCAGGCCATTGGAGTTGCTTTTCCCGGATTCCATTATACTACTGGTGACATGTAACCAAAAATACCCCCTCAGCTGATCTGGTTGGGTCGGTGACTTGATGATGACCATGCTCATTTCGTGTCAAGAATTCCGCTAGGGCAAAGGAACTGAGCCTTGGATTCATGTCAGCATCAATGATGATGGCAGAAGACGTAATGTTTCTGTGGATAACTTGTTCATCCCATTCCTCATGGAGATAAAGAATGGCGGAAGCTAGCGATTTGATAATGTTGTATCTGTGACGCCAATGCAGGGTGGAATGGACTTTCTTGTTATCTAGGTGGAAAAGGAGGTGGCTCAGTAGGCGATTTGACAAGTAATCATAGACAACAAGCATCTCTCCTTGCTCAGTGCACCATCCATGGAGCTGTACCAGGTTCCGGTGGCGGAGCCTCCCCAAGTTCTGGAGTTCATTTGAGAAACGTGCCCGCAGTGCTGGGCACGTCTTCATGCCAAGCCGCTTCACCAGAACATGGTGACCGTTGTCAAGGAAGCCATGATAGGCAGTTCCAAAGTCCAATTCTGCCGCCCTCTGAGATTCTGAGAAATTATTTGTTGCAGAGGCAATTTCCTTGTAGGATATCTCTTGTGGAGTTTTGGTACCATGCGGCCGAAGATATAATGCCTTTTAGCTAGGCGCGCGGACTGCCTGTTGAGAGAGATTTGTTTCGGTAATTCTTCCATTTTCTGCTGTGGCATATATGGTTTCTCCTGTGGCTGTGACATAGATGGATTGCAGAGAATGTGCCGTCATTAGTGTGGTGGTGGTTGGTGGTGGTGATGTATCCAAAGTTAGTAGTAGTTGTCTTATGTGCCGGGTTTCGCTTGGGGAAAGATAAAGAGATTGTATACAAGGGGCGATTGATATTGTATGAAATCCGAGCAGCAGGACAGCCTGACGTGGAAGATTGCCGAGAAGTTGTTTCTACATCCATTTTCATGTCTTGGTCGTGAGTTTGGCGCGGTGGAGTGCTGCAGAGGTCAGCCCAGATGATTAGGACGCTCATGTCAGATAGACCATGGTAAGAGACCGTGTGGCCCATATCTATTATCGCCCTACCTGTAAGCTTACCCCTCATCGGACAGAAGCCGCTCCGGATCAATCATAAGCAATAATGATTTGATCCTCCTGGCGATATGTGCAGATCCACTGCCGCCGTCCCTGAACCCACTCACAACACTACCATATTTCCAACATGCGAAAAACAGGTCAGATTTTGCAGTGTCATGCTTCGCTTTTGGAAGCTTCCTACTGGGGGCAAATACCGAATTTGCTTGCCACTGTGCTTACGCGTGGTTTAGTGGTCTCTGTCCATACCCGAAAACTGATGATGCCTCATTGAATTGTCTATCGCGTTTCGAATTTCAAGTTCGTGTTCCAGCACCGCAGTCGATGTCCTCAAAAGTCACCCAGCCGTGGCCATTGTATTGAGTCGAGCATTCATACTGTCGCTGGTTCTTCATCGTCCGCGATGCGTTTTTTTTTTTTTTGTTTTTACATTTTTTTTTTTTTTGTGTTTTTTTTTTTTTCTATGATCTGAGTTTCCAACTGCCTCGTGCGAGATAATAAAGTGCAGCGGCAAGGCCTCCCAACTATTCTCCTCCGCCCTCCAGCAAGTAAGTAGTGTAATTCTCTGGTCTTCTCCTCAGGAATAATCAGTTAATCCCGTTTTTATACGAGGCTGCGATTGGGCAATTACTCATACACAAGGAGCAACTGCCTTCTTCGATAAACACCCATTCCCCTCAACTCTACCAGATTAACGGTGCAGCAGCTGCAGGCCACCGCCAACCACATTCTGCCATCGAAAAACAATTTCTCAAACGGCTCGTCCCTTCTCCGCCCACGCCACTTCACGCGGCGACCGTACCGCTCACTGGCAGAGAAACTGCCTCATAAAAATCTTTACCCGAAGCCTCCACTTTCAAGAACCTTGCATCTCTCACAAATCCGTTGACCCTATATAAAGCTCGGCAGAAACTGATATTATCCTGGGTTGCTTCGCAAGCAACGACCTTGTCAGAAACGTGCACGCCTTCCATGTCATGAAACACCTCGGAGGCCTGCTTCGTTAGCGGGTGGCAGTGACAAAAACTAGTCCATTTCAAGTCATGAAACCGGCTTAGGAAGTGTTGAAGAATGGCAAGAACCTGGGTGCCACACCCGCGACCGCGACCGCGATTGGGGTTCTGTTTCTCGGTGGAAACATGATGATCCAGAGGGTGAATATCATTGAGCTCTGGGGGTAAGATGAAGCAGATGCGGTTGAGGCACTGCATGGTGGTGGGGGTTCAGACGGCACGGACGGTGTGGTGTGATTTGCATTATTTCAATTCGTGGTTGGTGAGACAAGAAATGGGAAGGAGGGCTAGGAGAAATGAGGATGGTATTTGATATGGAAATGGGGTTCGGCCTTTTTGGAGGTGAATGGTGCTTTTATTCAACCGTGGTAGGTTGCACAGTTGAATTGTATGCTAAGACCCGGCCCCGCCCCCAGCCCCAGTTCTGATGTCATCCCCAGAAACGAAACTTCTATTTTTATCCCCCAAAATCTTCTTTCAGAGCCTTCCACTCGCCATGGGACACACTTGGATATTAATCCACTTACATAATATTGATTTTCTCTTCTGATCTCTATAGCCATTTTTTAAGTGCATAAAAAAACTTAAGTTGTTTTGAGATGAAAGAACTCTCTAATAGCTTTTTAATATTGGAATTCTCTATACCCATTATCAATTTGATTTGGTTCCATGTTGTTTGAATTACTTCTAGCATACACAAATCCAAATAATAATCATTCAACTTCTTCCTGGTTAATGTATAAAACTATAAAGATCAAAAGTGTATCCTTTTCAAATTTAAAATAAACATAATGAATTTGTCATATTTTTACTATAAATATTTTATTGGAAACGTGATACCATCTTGTTGTTTTTTCTCATGGATTCGTCACAAATTGTCTAAAATAATATCAATGTATTAGAAATACCATTTTTTTAATAGGAAAAATTAAAAAGACTTGTCAATGATTAAATCATACTTGCATTAAGATATGGACAAGTCATTTGAAATACTCAATCTTGTAGGCAGAGGAATGTTAGGAAAGAATCCGGTGTGAACTGCATGGCATCTAGATTGTTAGAAAAGGCAAACCAAATTAGGAATCAAAGTTCCAGTCGAATTGGATGTGGTGGGGATTCGGGGAAACAGACGCGGTGGCACATGCGACATGCCCCACGCGCATGTGAATGGAAAGCCTTACCCATTCCCAGCTGGGTGGGGTTCCATCATTCCCATCTCCTCACTTCCTCTCCATTTCCCTTCACAGTTCACACCAGCGATCTACAATATCAACGCAAATTACTCCGAATTAACCTTAATAACGACAATTTTTGGACTCGAAGAGTCAAAGCCCCATTGATAAGATATCCATCTCTTTCTAATTTTTAAAAAAGATGGCCCAGCATCTTGATTCATTCTTCCATGATGTTAATCGTGGGGGGTGATCACACGGTAAGGTTGTGTTGGGGAACGCATTCTTCATTTTTGTATCAAGTTTAATTATTTTATTTTACCTTTTAATAACATACACATGATTTCTTTCTTTTCTCCTTACTATTACTATAACCATTTTCAACCGTGAACATGATTAGGATTCAATTCATTCGTCTGGGTTTTACCATTCACACCACTTCTTTCCACCGTTCCCTCGTTGCCCTACACATTTAAGGACCAAATTTTGATTTTTTTTTTCTTTTCTTTTTTAACATGAAACTCCCACGTCACATTTTGGTTGAATAAAATATGTATATTTTAAGATATGATTTTCAATTAGACATGTCCAATGTATATATATTTTTTATAACCGTGGATATCCAGGCCAACTTAGAAGTTAACGATCGGGTAAACCTCTAGTGGTCCTGAGGGGACTCGAACTGGTGATCATTGGGGAGCAAACCCAAGGCCGGACCAACTAAGCTACCCCTCAGGGTTGTCCAATGTATATAATATTTTATGATAGTATATCTAATAAGATATGTTATATTATATTTATATTTAATTTATAAAAAAAATGAAAGTATATATTAATTTTTCGATATTTAAAATAAAAATTATATTATATTTCAATATATTATATTTTAAAAATATATGAAAATTTTCTTATATTTAACAATATTCATGACTAAAATATTTAAATTTTATAAAAAAAAAATTATATTATATTATTCAATTATACATATATTAATTCTATTTTATAAATATTTTTTAAGTTTTTTTTTAACCATAACTTTAATTTTATTATAAAAAAATTATTTTAAAAAATAAGTAATATAAAAAATAAAAAATTGATAAAAAAATAAAGTTATGATACATGAAATATATATATTTTAGATCTTAATTTAGAATTAATGTATGAAAAAATATAAAATATATATATAAAAATGGATGATATATTATTCACTTATCCTATTCGAGGTTTGGTTCAACATATAATATAATAAATAATGATATAACTTATCATTTCTTTTAATATATTTTCTTTTCATTACTAATTTGTTTTCTTTTGTAAATAGTCTATTGACTAGAAATTAATTATATTATAGGTAATTAGGAAAATTTCAATAAATGTTTATGTTGAAACCCCACTTAAACTAACCACTATTAATGTAGATGCTTCAATTCTAAACCCTGTTCATTGGCTACGATCTCTTTAGCTATATTGATAGAGCCACTTGTCCACCCATCACTCTTATTACCAACGTCGCCATTATGCCTAACCTGACCTATTCCTCATGGCTTCGTTAAAATCAATTGATCCTAAATACACTAATTGACTTATTTTTACCTACTATAATTCCATTCATTATCCTGTCACAACCTCTGATGAAACATGAACCATTCTCGCTAATACTTATGTCACACCATTGCGTCTAATCTCATTTGTCTTCAACAATCCTATCAATAATCCTACCACCAATCAAATATAAAATAAAATATGTCATCCTTCCTCTTATCTTATATCACGTCACATCCAAGAAATCAAATGTAGCATGGAGGGAGAAAAATCCTTTATAGTATTAAACCCCCTTCTTTAAAACTTCCTAACATAAAATTGAATTGCACCAAACTTGTGGCCGGTGAAAAGATAAAGAACATAGGTTACAAGATCACACTCCAAATTCAAACCAAAAATCACCATCCATGGCATAAAAAGTCAATCCTCATGCAAACCACCTATACCCGCCGAGATTTAACCGTGATAGTCAAATGAAGGAGGAAATAGGACATAATGCAGATGACCTTCAAATAATATGAAAGTGTGATTGGCGTACCGACTTGTGTTACTTTCATCTTCCTTTCTGATGTTGTGATGTTAGATGAGATGTGGCTGAGACTGTCCTCCTACTCAGATCCTCTTGCATTAAAGTTCAAGGGTTAGGTCAACCGATTGGATCCACTAAAATTCAAGATTCAATATCAATTTGGATCAGTATAAAGTATTTAATCTTGATGCTTGATCAATCACATGGCTTTGAATTTGACTTTTGTCACAATCATACACATTATCATTTCCCATCTTTTGTGAGAATTTGGGATTAAATAATTCAAATTTTGCCGCCTTCAAAAAAAAATAATTCAAATTTTGCCTTGATACGCTATATAGGCATTCATAAATTAATATCATATAAATGGGATTTATGCAAGAAGTATTTATAATATAAAAAAGGTTGAGTAATAATTAAGGTTGTGAAATAACAAAAAAAAATTGTGACAATAATTATGACAAATAAAGATAAAAAGACAAAATGAAAAAAGAAACTTAAAAATAAGTTAATAGTTTTTCATTATTACTTAAAATTACTTTCAACATTAAGTCATATTATTAAATTATTTTATTAAATATATTTAATTTATTTAATGATTTAAATTAAGTATTAAGTCTTTAATGACTTAAATTAATTTATTTAATGGGTGTTAGTTTACCAAACACCCATTTTGTTCTTTTTCTTGATAGAGCATATTCGAGGTAAATTTTGCTTGATTCAGTATACAGTGAAACATGTCACTAAAAATTATACTTATAACAAATGGACTAATATAAGTCCATATTAGAATTTAATATTATTTCAAATATTGCAAGGACAAAGTATGGTGGTAACAGTTGGGGTTTTGGTCACCTTTCAAGATCCAAAGCCTATTGCGGGGTGTTGTTTTAAGTCACAATGGCAAGCCAAGAAAAAACTGGCATAGATATCCACTCGTACACTTGGAGTTGAGTTGACAATACTAGCGTTGCATCATCCAATTTGGCCTACCCAAAAGGCACTTACAAAAAGATGATTGTGGGTCATACCAACATGACCTCTTTCTCACCTCTGTCTAGACAAGAGTACACTAAACAGTTTAGAGTCATACTGATTCAGAAAAAAGAACTTGTTTTATTTGCCCAATTAACATAGGGCAAATGATAGATTATGAAAATAATCCTGATAGTCACTGTGAGGTAAAACAAGCCCTCTATACATGAACAGAACAATGATGAGACAGGGGAGGCCCCCATATTCAGAATAATAATACTATAATGAAATTTAGTGGTTAGTGTTAAACTGAAGGGTCTTAGTTGGAGTTTGATATCCAACTCCACCTCCAACCCATTGTACCGGTGGTAGAGTGTATTAGGGTTAAACCCAGGTTTGTGGCAGTCAAAAACCCACATAATGAATTTAGAAAAAGGGAATGGGAATGATGTCACAAGTTGGAGATGAATAGAGAGATTAGTCCTTCTGGCCTCTTGGCCTTTTGGGTTGTTGGCGTTATTCAAATTAGAATAGGTTGCTTGGTTGAATTGTGTTGATAATGGCTCCACACCAAATCCCTAAATCCTCCATTATCTCATACAAATCTTAGCTTTCAACATTCTGTTTCTACAATGACGACCACCAATGTCTCCATCAATTCTATGCATGCTCAAGGCAGGCATATCACATCTCTACTCACCGCCCTAACCCCAACCTAAAAGGTTTCCGTAAAAACAGTTCTTTATATTTGAGGGAAAATTATGTTATAGTCACCCACTTTGAGGGGTATTCAAGCTTCTTGGCCCAACTTTGTGGGATCCAGCCCAAGGACCAAAATGAAA
>JBAPGN010001925.1:0-15178 GCA_037355405.1 Vitis amurensis | reverse complement strand
GGTAGCACATCTATCCCCTTACCTCCAACCCTCTGGTTTTCGGTCATTTTCTTCATTTCGGCTCTCACTTTTGCAAGTATGAGGCCTTGTGTGTGCTTGATTCTCTGACCGAGCCAGATGTTAGGAGTAGGGTCTAGCGACGGGCTATATCGATGTCTGGGAGCGTTCTAGAGGAGACCAACATATCGATGCTGATTGGAGTCCGATCATTGAAGACCTGTATAGCCCGAAGCTAGGTTTCATAGATATTTGTGTGGCCAGTGTGTTTCCTTTCCCGTTTTAGCTTCCTAGGATTTTCGGATGCACCCACACCATCACTGTGCACTTTAGTTGACTATTGAGCGTTGAGAGTTTGAGAGGTTTCACCATAGGAAACCCCCTAGGATGTCGAGGTAGTGCATGTGTGGAAGTGATGACCACCTTGCATGGAAGCGCCCCGTCTCTTCGGAGGTATGCAGAGGGTTGCGTACCGCCGGAGAGTATGATCGCTTCTGCTAGGGATCTTTAACATTTAGAATCGCCTTGACCTTGTAGGTTGAGTTATAGATCCTTTGATTAGGATTCCTTCCTCACACGTGGGTGCATCTGAGGGCTTTTAGTAGCCTCTGTAGTCATAGTTCGGATTCGACAGTCCCTCTTTTTAGTCTCCTGTTGAGAGTGCTCAAAGACTGGTATGAGTTTGGGTATCGGTCGGATCACCTTTTATCTTGTAGCCTCAGATTCTTGTTTTTCACTCGATGAGTTTGTCATGTTTTCTCCCTAGGGCTTTCGTTTTTCTTTCATTGGCTTGACACATCCTTTCACTTTGCTATCACTTACTGGATACTTCGGGATATGTTCATCCATCATGATCATCTTGTTTCGCACTGTACACCTATCACGAGCCCGATACCTCATTCTTTGTTTGATCATTGATTCAATTTTCGACTCGATGCTCATATTTTCATTACGGAAAGGTGAAAGACACGTTTTCATATTCACACTTTTTTCGAGAGAGTTGCCTTGATCACCTTACCATTTTTTCTCTTATGGAGCTCGAGTTGAAGGTTGATTCAAGGATATGGTTATAGATGGAGTATTGATCTCGTGATAGTGTGTTTTTCACACTTCATTCATTTTTTGGATCGTTGATAGAAATTCTTTAGTCACATTTGTAGCCATCTCACAGTGGACACCTTTATGACATTAGAGTTTCTGTCATATTTCCAGTTATAGATTCCATTACCGGACCATATATCAAATGATGTGTTGTACTTTTGACTTAGGACATTTATTCATTTGCACATCACGATCACTTTGGTCTGACCTATCATGGAGGATATTGAGTCTATCGACCTAGGATCAGGAGATCGACCTAGGGAGTTTGAGACCGTGACCCATTTCACCTTTTGATTAGAGCAGTACCATACCCATATCCACACCTTGACTCTGTGGACTTGATGACTTACCCATTTTGAGCCTGACATGACACTACCCTTTGGTACTATTGTACGACTTTACTACCCTTGTTCGCCTTATCATGCTACAATACCATTGCCTTTGCTTTCCATCATTTCCTTGATCTAACTAGGTAGAGTCTGAGATGATTAAACCCGAGGTGAGCTTCACACGATGATAGATGGATCATGATGAGAGAGTGGCTTGATTGTTTAACGATGACATTGAGGCAGAGGAGATGTCATGGAGCATCGAGATTTGAGTCATTACAAATGACTTCAGGCGCTTTGGTTTGATTAGAGATGGTGATTTTTATGAGACGATGGTGAGTGGCTTGTGATGATAGAGTGAGTTGATTTTCAGAGTACATTGATGGTTGTCATAGAGCATCAGTGAGAGATTTCACACGATTTCAGAGGAGTCGCCATGACTATGTTGGATGGATGCCAGTCTTTAGTATTGGTCATGTGAGATCTTGAAAGCACGATGTTCGAGGTTTTGGTCAAAGGATGGGTGGCCATCATTTCATGAGCCTATTTACTTTATCACCCTCGCATATAGAGTTACCCGTTGCTAGCCCTTTGAGCCTTGCATGAGCATGTAGCCTTTTCTTTCATCACCTCATCTACCTATTACACCAGGTTGGGGACCCTGTAGTGCTTGCATGCTATGTTTGGATACTTCATGAGTTCCAGACCTGACATACATATTCGAGCCTCATTCTTCACTCTTCACTATGATATTTTCCGCTTGGACATCATTTCATCACTATTTTCCGATATCACATATCACCACTTGTGATATTTGTTCTCTGTCTTTTCTTTTCCTCATTGATTACTCAACATTATCCTTGTTTCACCTTGAGTGGTGGTTTTTCACACGTCACTGCATGGAGGATTGTCACATTCTTTCTTATCATTCACCCCATGGGTAGTGGTTCAGAGATATTATTTTGAGAGGTTGTCTTGTTAGTGAGGATTCATGTTACATTGGTATGTGGAGGGTTTGATCATTTGGGTATGTATTTCATGGGAGATCATTCATTATTGAATCAGACTATGTGCAAAAAAAGAGAGACCAAAAAAAAAAAAAAAAAAACCAAAAAAAAAAAGATGGCGCATTGTTCATTTTATTATTTTCCATTGGGCATGTGTATGGACGTGCTAGTTTGCTCCATTGGGTTTATATGTTAGAGAAAGTTCATATGAGAGCTTCTTTCTGAGATTTCATCTTGATGTATATTTTGGGTGAGAGTATGATTCGCATTCGTTTTTGTGAGAGAGACGAGCGACTTCTCTTTAGTATCTCTGGATCCTTGCTCTATCCATCATCCCATCTGTTTGGATGTGACTACTTTCCATGCTTTGATGCAGGGTGACCATCACTCACTTTCTATCTCTTTCGCCTTCTTTTCATCTTTATTTTATCCCTCCGTTTCATTCCACTTCATCTTATCTCATTCTATTCTCATTATATTTGATGTTTGACATGAGTTCAGCATCCACACTTTATTCTTGCTTATTCGATGTGTCCATTCATTTATCATCACTTTTCGTGTGGGGACCTTAAGGTCTGGGACTCATGACGTTTTCTATGCATTGCATTTCATGCACGAGGGGTATGGGGGATTATATTCATTGGGAATCTTTGAGCCTAGTTTCCTTTCATTTCTTCAACCTATTACCTTAGCTACATTACGTCCCGTGTCTGAAGACCACCCTAAGGCCATTACTTTACATCGTGTTTAACAACTCCCACGTGGGCAATACTCGAGCTTGGTCAGAGATTATTTCTTAGAGCATGATGGATGGGGAGTTGAGATGATGATTTACATTGGGCCATACCCCTCTTATCAGTGATGGATTTTCAGAGGCGACATTATCTACATTGGGGCATCCCCCGCTCATCGATGACAATTTCTTAGTGGGATGACGCTTTGCACTGAGGCATAGTCAGTTGGTTTTTTCACTCGGTTTATGATGGATTAGGAGTTGTGGGATGACCCTACACTGGGGCATAGCCATTTCAGAGAGCGCTTTTATTGGAGATATAGTCACTTTACTCGACACTCTGCATTGAGACACACTCTACTCATTGATGGTTGATTTTTGAGACGACGATTTATTTTGAGGCATAGCCCTCTCATCGGTGGTGGACTTTGATTGGTCAGTTGGGAGCAATAGGCTACTTTAGGTGGTTCTGAACCGGCTCTATCACCCACGATGTGAACTGACTATACTAGGGCCATTAGCCACCTCATTTCACGATTCGTACTGGATCATGTTTGATGATATTTAATCATTTTATGGCAGGGGACTTGAGCTTCGATTGACTTTGTTGAATGTGATACTAGGCCATGCATCCCTCAGTAGTTGGTGACGTCGGATAATTTGAGGCATAGCCGGGTACTGGAGAGGCATTTTCATCGGAGCATAAGCCACGCCTATTTGGACTCCCTTACCACTGGGGCCATATCTATCTTTTGGATGGGAGATCAGATCTTGATATCTTGATGCTTTGGGGCATCTAGACGAGTGGCATATTGGAGGATTATTCGAGGATTGTTTCATGTTGTTCTCATTGCACACTGGGGCATAGCCACCTAGTTGAATGTTTCGACATCGAGATTTGGCTTTCTGTTTGTGATTGTTGCTTTCGATGGGTTATGGAGTTATCGACACCTCGGGTTTAGTCTCCTCGGCATACTTGGATGATCTCGGATATCTCCCTACCTTTCATTTCATACTCAGACATTTCACCATTGATGCTCTCATGCCTTCTATCATACCTGGAGCTGACCATCACCTTCTTTTATCCTACACATCCCACCGTCACACATGACCTCACCCTTTTCTCGATTAGGAGAAAATGTAGATCAGTCCTCGATCACCTTGGTTGTGTTTTCATACATCTTTTGGACTTTAGGTTCAACATCTTCCATGATAGCAGGGCCTGACAGATTGTTGACTTATTAGTGATGATGCTTTCATTTTGATAGTTGGCATGTTGAGTGTTGGTTTGCTTGCTCCTTTCATTTTGAGCACTGGTCATCATTATTGTTGTTATTCATCAGTTAGTTTTGTTTTGCCAGCATGGTGTCATGACACATGGTCCTATTTGGCTTTACCTATTTGAGGTTGGACATTTTCATTACATGATGGATGAACATATTTCAGAGTACAAGTAGTTTTGAGGCATTTTGCATCTCTGTCTGTTCATCATTGCATACTGGGGCATACCCCCTTCTCTGAGAGCATCGGGCCTTACGTGGGCTTCACTCACCTTTGATCTAGTTGTTGACCCCTTCGAGTTGTCATACTGGGGCATACCCCCTCTCTGAGAGCATTGGACCTTCCACAGGTTTCATTCACTTTTACTCTAGTTGTCGACCCCGAGAGTTGCATACTGGGGCATACCCTCCTTCTCCGAGTTCATCGGACCTTTCACAGGCTTCATTATCTTTCGACATAGTTGTCGATCCTCATGAGTTGTCATACTAGGGCATATCCCCTCTGGCCGGGTCTGTTGGTATCTTCATCTTAGCATCCTTTGGCTTTGGGCCACTTGATCAGATCATTCATCCTATCAGTTTCAGTTTAGTTTGAGTCGGGGCCGCACCTATATCGATCGGTCATCTCCTTGTCATGACAGTTCAGTTTCTGGGACCACACCTATATCGATCGGTCATTATCGTGTCAGTTTGAGTCGGGGCAACACCTATATCGATCAGCCATCTCCTTGTCATGACAGTTCAGTTTCTGGGACCGCGCCTAATCGGTCATCTCCTTGTCATGTCAGTTCAGTTTCTAGGGCCGCACCTATATCGATCGGTCATTATCGTGTCAATTTGAGTTGGGGCCGAACCTATATCGATCGACCATCTCCTTGTCATGACAGTTTAGTTTCTGGGACCACACCTATATTGATCGATCATTATCGTGTCAGTTTGAGTCGGGGCCGCACCTATATCGATCGGTCATCTCCTTGTCATGTCAGTTCAGTTTCTGGGACCGCACCTATATCGATCAGTCATTATCGTGTCAGTTTGAGTCGGGGCCACACCTATATCGATCAGCCATCTCGCTTGTTCATGGACAGTTCAGTTTCGTGGAACCGCACCAGATTATCGACGATCATGTATCGTGTCTGTCAGTTGAGTCGGGGTACAACACCTATATCGATCGGCCATCTCCTTGTCATGTCAGTTCAATTCCTGGGACCGCACCTATATCGATCGGTCATTATCGTGTCGGTTTGAGTCGGGGCCGCACCTATATCGATCGGCCATCTCCTGTCATGGACAGTCAGTTTCTGGACCACACCTATATCGATCGGTCATGTATCGTGTCAGTTTGAGTTCGGGCCGCACCTATATTGTCGTACCATCTCTGTTCATGTTCATTTAGGTTTCTGGGACCGCACCTATATCGATCGGTCATTATCGTGTCAGTTTGAGTCGGGGCCGCACCTATATCGATCGACCATCTCCTTGTCATGACAGTTCAGTTTCTGGGACCGCACCTATATCGATCGGTCATTATCGTGTCAGTTTGAGTCGGGGTTGCACCTATATCGATCGGCCATCTCCTTGTCATGACAATTCAGTTCCTGGGACCGCACCTATATCGATTAGTCATTGTTTTGTCGGATTGAGTTGAGTCTTGTTCACCTCCGAGTCGCGCTTGCATAGTTGAGTCTTGTTTGTTTTTTAAGTCACCATCTTTACGTGTTTTTGACGTTCAGGGTCATTTCTCCTCAGCTGTGTCATTCAGAGTCATAGTTCTTGGCATTCATATCCACTAGCATTGCACGCCTTACCTTCACTGATTTACACTTATCCTCGTTTTTCCTCACTTAGTTACCATGTGCTTATCACATATTCGTCACGTAGTCCACATAGGGCAGTCTCCTTTAGACGGGCTTTGTCCGTACTCTAGGGTGGTTCGACCGTTACTCATCTTTGACATCGATCTTTGAGTCACTTTTGGAGACGTCTTAGAGGGAGCTTGGATCCTTAGTGTGGCTTCAGAGGCATTTTGGAATATCATTTTGTTTTAGGATTAGAGCCTTTATGTTAGTCTTTCAGCCTGAGCGAGTTCGTGTTTTGCTAGTGTTCCTATGGGGGTCTCCTTTGTTTTTCGGTAGAGTTCACTTCATTTCACTCACTATTCACACTTACTTGTCACTTCAGTGTTTATATTCCTTACACTCGTGAACTCTACCGAAGAGGGGCATATTTGTAGACCCCCATTTGGGGCCTCATCTCTTAAGCAGCCTGTTTTGCCAAGTGTCACAATCCCATAGGGCCATGTGTTGCCTCGTGGTTGGTGGTCATAGAATCAGATAGTGGAATTGAGGAGCGAGTGAGAGTTTGACACGTGGCATGGAGATATTCTGGCCGTTATGGAGGAGCGTCTGGCAGCTGCAGGAGGGAGGTTGCTTTTTGGACGTGTTTGTTGAGAGATATGGTAGCGTTTCTGTGACAGATGGCAGGAGGTGATGCTTTTCCGGGGGAGCTGCAGAGGAGGATAGAGAAAGCAGAGAGTAGGAGAGAGATTTTGAGTGAGAAAGGAGGAGCAAGCTGCTAGGGAGGGGAGGCTTTGGAGCTTAGAGGAGAGAGGATTTTTTTAGGGAGAACGAGGAGAGCATTGTGAGGGATAGCAGAGAGCTTTGGGAAGGAAGAGGTTCCTGAAGCTGCAGAGGAGGATAGTTTAGCTTGAGAGGCGAGGGAGACAAGCTAAGAAAAACAAAGCATGTTCCTAGAGAGAGGGTGCTAATTTTGCAGTGAGCTGGTTACTGAGGGACACGAGGGAGAGAAAACAGAGAAAAATCAGAGGAGAAGAGGGTGAGAGTTTGAGGGTGAGTTTCTAGCTTAGAGGAAAAGGTTTGTGTTGTTGTTAGATGATGTATGGGAACGGCTTGATCTCCAAAAGTTGGGGGTTCCTTCTCCTAATTCCCAAAACAAGTCTGAAGTAATATTAACAACCCGATCTCTGGATGTTTGTCTTGATATGGAAGCTCAAAAAAGTATTAAGGTGAAGTGTTTGACACAAGGGGAGGTTATTAATTTGTTCAAGAAGAAGGTTGGAGAGACTACTCTAAATTCACATCCAGATATACCACAACTCGCTGAAATTGCTGCTAAAGAGTGCAAAGGTCTACCACTTGCACTCGTTACTATTGGGCGAGCTATGACCGGCAAGAACACACCACGAGAATGGGAGCGAGCAATACAAATATTGAAGACTTATCCATCAAAGTTTTCAGGTATGGGAGATCATGTATTTCCGGTCCTGAAATTCAGTTATGATAACTTGCCAAATGACACCATCAAGGCTTGTTTTTTATATCTTGCCATATTCCCAGAGGACTATGAAATTATAGATGATGATCTTATATTTCTCTGGATTGGAGAAGGGTTTTTGGATGAATTTGACAACATAGCTGAAGCATATAACCAAGGGCATGATATCATTGAGCATCTAAAGACAAGTCAAGATGCATGATGTTATTCGTGCTATGGCTTTGTGGTTAGCTACATTATATAGTGGCAACAAGAACAAAATTTTGGTAGAAGAAAATGATATCATGGAAGCTTACCAAGTTTCAAAGTGGAAAGAGAGGGACAATGTATATCCTTGTGGATGAGTAGCTTGAAAGAACTCATCATACCACCATATCTTCCCAATCTCTTGACTTTAATTGTTAGGAGAACACCCTAGAGACTTTTCCAAGTGGATTCTTCCATTTCATGTCAATTATAAAAGTTTTGGATTCATTTACTCAAATAATTGAATTATCTGTTGGAATTGGTAAATTAGTAACAGTATAATATCTCGATTTGTCAGGGACAAATCTAAGAGAATTGTCTGTTGAGCTTAAGACTTTGAAAAGAATAAGATATTTGCTATTACATAGCATGCCATATCTTAAAATAATTTCCAAGGAAGTAATATCGAATCTCTCAATAACAAGAAATTTTCGCATGGGACTCAATTATTTACTGGAGGAGGAAAAAGGCAATCATTCACCCAAGGAGGAGGAACCCAATTATTCATAGGAGAATTCTGAAGCTATTTATTTATGGGAGGATAATAAAGCATTATTAGAAGATTTGGAAGGGTTGGAATACATATATAAATTGGGTGTCTTTCCAATCGTAGGTCCTCTGTCCTTTCAAAAGTTACAGAGCTCTCAAAAATTGCAAAATGCTATAAGGCGTTAAGGCCTTGGGAACTTGGAAGATATGACCTTTCTCCAATTGCCTAGAATGAAACATCTACAACTCCTTGGAATATCTAGATGTGGAGAATTGCAAGAGATAAAAGTAGATCTAGAAAAGAAGGGAACAGGGCAAGGGTTTGTAGTTGATCTAATCCCAAACTCAAACTTTCAGAGCCTTCGCGTGGTAATTGTTTATCAACTTTCAAAGTTGTTGGACTTAGACATGGCTTATTTACATCCCAAGACTTGAATTTCTTGTAGCAAGCACATGTGAATCCATGGAAGAAGTGATAGGTGATGCAAGTGGAATCTCAAAAAACATTGGCATATTCTCAAGACTCAAAAGTTTGAACTTGAATTATCTACCAAATCTAAAGAGTATCAGTGGTCGTGCCTTGTCATTTCCTTCCTTGACGTACCTCTCAGTGGAAGAGTGCCTAAACCTAAGGAAGTTGCCATTAGATTCAAACAGTGCAAGAAACAGTTTAAAGACCATTATAGGGGAATCAGAGTGGTGGGAAGGGTTGAAGTGGGAAAATGAAACCATTCAGCACACTTTCACTCCTTACTTCATTATCTGGTGAAGAAACGAGAGGATGGTAGAGAAGTTGCTCCAGCTCCTTCTCCCACCTCAATACCCTCTTCTCCCATGCTCTCTCAGGCACTCTCTAGTTTTTTCTTCTTTCTTTTTTTTTCTTTCTCTCTTTTTACTTGTCTGGACAAGTTTTCGAACGTCTCCTGGGTGTTAATGTTCATGTTTTTCTGCAGTAAGTGGATGAGAATTCCGCTTCATTTCAGAACTGGTAATGCGTACTTTTTTTCCTTTTTGTTCCCCTTTCTATTTTATTTTTTTTCTTGCCTCAAGCATTACTCATCTCAATAAATTTATTTATAGTTTTAAAAAATGTATTCATAAAACTTGATATTGAGACCAAAAGTCCAACAAATAATTAATAATTAATAATTAATTAAATATGATGGTTGAAGCATAATACGTAATTAGAAATAATAAATTTGAAATAGAGGCTTAATGAATCTGCAAATGGCCATATAAAAAGGAACCTTTAGTGGATTGAAATTTGGGCGAATCGCTTATTCTATTATCTTTTCTTCTTTAAGTGTCTTGGACAGCAAAAAAGATTTCTTTTTTAGTTCCATGACAGATTGTGGCGCCAATACCCAAGACTACCCACGTGATTTTTATTTATTTTTTAAATATTCTTTAAAAAATATATCATTAAAATATAATTATTTAAAAAATAAATATACAAATATAATATTTTTCATTATTTCTTTTATTTTTGCACTAAACTCCATTTTTTCTTTTTAAAAGACAAATTCACTTTTTGTACTGAATTCGTCTTTTCAAAACACGAATTTTGTTTTTACCTTAAAACTTTTTATATTAAATTCATTTTTTGAAAAAATAAGTTTATTTATATTGAACTTGTTTTTTGAAAGGCAGTTTGCTTTTTTTACAATAAATTCGTCGGTGTAAAAAACCAAGCCTACTTGAAATTGAAAAGTGTTGCAATTTAAAAATTACTTTTTATGTTACGGTTTTTCTCCTATAAAAAAACCCCCAAATTGTAAATATTGATTGGTTTAGAGCATTCATTAGATACACTTTTTATTCTTTACTTTTAAAACCAAAAATTCTTATATAAAATATTTACCATTCTGTTGTTAAAAAAATTTCTCAAAATTTAAAATATGAAAAAAATTTACTTTCTTAAATTTAAAAAAAATATTTTCAACTACACAAGCTATGTACCTACTTTTTATAAAATAAAAAATAAAATTGTTTTTAAAAATTAAAATGAGAAATGTATCCATGCATTAATTTCTTAACCCTTTTTATTCAGCTTTGATGAATAAGAAATTAAATACTAATATTTAAAATTTGGCGTCCCCTTTTCTTTTTTAAAACAAATATATTTAAATTTTCTTTGTTACCGATCCCCCCCCCCTTCGTAAAATCAAATAGACGGTCTTGATTGGATTTACTTACCCAACGGTGGGAATTCACGCTTCGGTACCTACCGCGTGCATGGAACCATAGAAGTCTCCTCATTGAGAGAGAGAACTGTTTTGACACAAAAAAAAAAAAAAAAAAAAAAAAAGTCTGCTGCTCTCCCACAAAACCCATCTCTCCATTTTCTGTTTTTTCGTTGAATTTCATCTCTCAAGACAAGGAATGGATTGTGTGAGCCCATCTTGATGTTGTCACTCGCAGTATGGATCTGACAGCCAAGCATGCAGTGCTACGATTCAGGGATCTGCAGGAAAAAGACTCGTTAAGAAACGAATGCAGGAGTCTAAGAACGCATAACCAGGATGTGAGGGAAGAGTGAACTGAAGATCAACGGCAAATGAAGCGCACAAAGAAGTGACGGCTGGGCTCCATAGCGTCCTAGCCATGGAACTAGAAGTCAACGAGATCCTGGAGAAAGGCGATCAGGAAATCCAGAAGAACATGCCCTGGAAAACTTGTTGTCCCAGAACTGCGCGGTCAGCTACAAGTTTGGAAGAAAGCGAGTAAAAAGCTGGTGTGCTGTGACTGAATTAAGGAACAGAGGACGTTTGATGTTATGGCTGACTTAGGTTACCTCAACCTCCGGTGGGTGAGAGGCCGGTGGAGAAGGGATGTGGGTTAGATCGAGATGTTTACAGAGGTTTGCAGATGCACCAAGACGAAGAGCTGAAATTTGGGTTTTACGGTTGGAGGCGGTGCCAGGAAAACTACCTCAGTGACCAAAGTTGTAAATGAAGAGTTCATCAGAGCGAGCAAGATCTTTGAAATCGCCATTGGGTAGTGTATCCAGGGCCAGCAAGTGTGGAAAAAGTACAAGAAGTCATTGCGCAACTAGTAGACATTCCTGAAAGGACCAGTAGGAGAAAAGAAGCGAGGATGAAAAGGCAGACATGTTCAATGTCTTGAAGGCAAAAAGGTTTGTGATGCTGCTAGATGATGTATGGGAGCGGCTTGATCTCCAAAAAGTGGGGGTTCCTTGAAGTATCAAAGTAAACATATTAATGAAAAAAAAAACATAAAATAAAGCAATTCAAACGCAAAAGGAACTTGAAGCACTTCCCAACAATGAAGTATCTCAAATTTTAAATTATTTTAAATTCTTTTTAGTCTTTTACTTATGAGATGACGTCGTTTTCATTTTATTTAAAAAATTTCGAAAACATCAAAATATTATTTTCACATTTAACTCAATTTCCTAAAAAATAGAAACAGAAAATAAGTATCCAAACATATAATATACATATATATATATCTACTGAACTCTAAATCTGAACTCTAAATTTAAAATAAGGATGAAAATATCGGTAATCACGAATATATCGGTAACTTGATTTTATGGATATATCGAAGAAATATCGGCGGATATTTTGGAAAAAAATTTCGGTATGCAATATTTTAATTAAAAGCTCATGAAAAGTAGGAGAAAACCGCATAGCAATGGAATTAGAAATATAAAGACAATTTAAAAAATTGTTTGTTGAAGATTTTGATATAGTATGATATAATTTACGATTTGTAATGTAATTATATCACTATACGATCGGATAAGAAATGTGATTTGTAATTGTACACTCATTATGAAGCATTCGATGAAGACGTTGTATAAAAAATGGATACAACTACATATGATATAAGTGAATATTAAAATTAGATCACTTTAAGTTGGGAGAATTATTTATTAATAAAATAGCTAAAAAAATACGATTAAGTTATTGTAGCCAAATTCTTGTTTTCGTTCCACCTATTGGGTCATCAGTATATTAAAAAAAGAAATAAAAGAAAACCTCATTACATATTTTTAAATAATGACAGGAAGAGTCTATGAATTAAATAATTCCACATAAAAGTTCCAAAAAAATAGATGCCAAAATAGTATGTAAGGGCAAAAGACAAAAAAAAAAATATAGTATATAGTATATATATTATTATAATGTTATTAATTTAAATTTAAGAAGAAAAAGGTAAGGAGGAATAAAGTCGAGCATTTGAAAAAAAGAATAGTTTTACTGGGTGATAAAAAGTAAAATGTGCGATAAATTAAAGAACTCAAAAGTATCCAATCAAATCCTTTAAAATTCTTTCATCCTAAAATTCCCTATGCCCAAATCCGATATATTTCCTTTTCATTTTAAATCCCTTCATTCTAGACTGTAAAGAGAGAATAATAACAACTTTCCTAATAAGTTATCGTATAAAAATAAAAAATAAAATAACAATCATTTAATAATTAGAATATATTAAAAAAAAATCTTTCAAGGAAGAAATGCATATTCTTTTACTAAATTATATTACATTTAGAATATAATTGCGGCTTCTAATATTCAAAAAGGTAGAAGGTGAGATATTAGAAGAGTAATTTTTTTTTAATAAATTATAAAAAGATCCAATAAAAAAAATATTTATTCCTTTATTCAGGCATATTAAAAAAAGACAATATTCTAAAAATAGGTAATAGAAAAAAATATCATAATGAAAAGGTTTATTTCTTTTAATGGATGCCAGAGACCCAATGGTGAAAAAAAACCTACAACCACCTCCAGCCATGACACCGCCTAGAAGGCAAGGTGGTCATGGTCACCGGCGCTTGCTCTGCCCTCGGCGGCGACTTCTGTCTCGACCTCGCCAAAGCTGGCTCCAACATCATCGCCGCTGCTCGTCGGACCCATTGCCTCAACTCTCTCCCTGCCACGAAATCAACCACTCTTCACCTGCCCTAACTCTCCTCCAAGCCTTAACACCACCATCCGAGCCGTGACTATGTAACTTATCCACACCGTCGATGGTCTCGCCATTAACGCGTCCGTTCAAATTTTGGTGTTAGAGGTACAAATCTTTTTTCACAAATCGGCGAAAAATCGCCGAAATAAAACAAAACAAAACGATTTTTCTTCGAAATTTTCCAACTGGAGGCGATTTTTTCAAAAAATCATCGAAATTTCTCTTTTTACCGAAATTTCTCCGATTTTTGGTGAAATTTATGGATATTTCTGCCGTCGACATTTCGCCCTCCTCTTTCGTTTCGCCGCCGCCCGAAACATGAAATTTCGCCAAAATTTTGGCCAAAAAAACATAAATTTTCATCCTTGATCTAGACTATTAAATGTGTATGGTAAAATCAAGGTCATCAAATGAGAGTACAAACAAATGAGATCGGGGTATAAAATCAAATAATGTTGATTAGAATAAAAAAGAAAAAAAAAAAACAATTTGAAAACGTATATGTGTTACCACCTAGATTGATGAGTCTTTGTACCCTATAGAAAAAAAAAATAACTTAATGGTGTAGTATGGGATCCCTTAAAAATATTCTCAAACTTATTTTCTTTCTTTGAAAATAAAAAATAGAAAAACATCTTAAACAAAAAAACTTAATTTCAGTCTCCTGATTTTTTTTTCCATAACTGAATACAACTATATGGTCCATGCAGCTATTTAAATATTTCTATAACTATTGAAAAATGCTTGCTTTAAAGCACATTATGGGAAATTTTAATTTTTATTCTTGAAAGCTTGAACGATGGTAATTGGTTGAATGTCCCATTTTCAACTGTTACATTCTTTTTAAGCTCGGATCACTTGCATCAATAATTGGATAGTTTTTGTTCATGGGTACCTATTTTTTGAAGATCAATTCAAATTCACTTAATTTGTTCACATTTTATTGTAGAAATCTCTTAGTAATTTCAGTTTTCTATCATATTACTTTCTTTTTTTGGGTAATCTGATCCATCATAATATGATATTGAGACCATAAATGAAACAAATAATTAATAATTTGATTTTAATTATTAATGATACTGATTAAATATGAATAGTATGAAGCAGATCAGTAGGTAATGGGGGGAAATATATAGATTTGTAATAGAAGCTTAATGAAAACTGGTGAGTAGTGGAGTACTCTACTTTGCATTACTGAAAGTAATGTGGGACAGGGAGAATGGTAGTGGCCTTATGCTCTTTCGCCGACTATTAATCAAGATTTGATGGGCCATAATCACCATATCAGACTGTCATTGCACCTGCACTAACGCCTCTCCAAAGGATTGCATATTCAGCTGCCAGTAATAGACCTAATCAGCTCCCTTGTCAATCACTTCGAAAGGGATGAGGAGCAGTGCTGATATATTGAAATTGCTAAAGCCAGACTAATCAGATCCATAATATGTGATCAGGGATAGCTTTCAAAATAAGAAACACTCTGGAATTTGCATTCAAACTTTTTTTCGTTTGGAGAAGTAAAGTCCACGACTGCGAATTGGAATTCTGTCATCAGGGAGATTGATCTGTTTTTGCAACCACAAGAGTTTGAGAGCCTAAATTCTGACTAATTAATCACCCAGAATGTGACCAGGGAACTCATAACAGGAAACACTATGGAATCTGGGATATATGAAATACTTTCTTTCTCAGAAAGTAAAGTCCGTACTTCTGGAAGAAGATAAATGATAATTGTCGTGAAGCTTTCCTTATCTCTCTTCTTTT
>JBAPGN010001924.1:0-15233 GCA_037355405.1 Vitis amurensis | reverse complement strand
TTGAAAATCTATTTTATAACATTACTGCCACGAGGAAAACGCTGCAAAATTCAGCTGATGATTATCCAAAGATTATTGACCTGCTAAGCCGATTTGCCATTCATCACATTAATGTCATCTTCTCTTGCAGAAAGCATGGAGCTGCCAGAGCGGATGTTCATACAGTTGCCACATCTTCGAGACTTGATGAAATTAGATCTGTCTTTGGGGTCTCAGTTGCTCGCAATCTTATGAAAATTGAAGCTGCAGATGATGATGTTTCTAGTTCAGTCTTTGAGATGGATGGTTTCATCTCTAATTCAAATTACATAGCAAAGAAGACAACAATGGTGCTTTTTATCAATGATAGATTAGTTGACTGCACTGCACTAAAGAGGGCCATTGAAATTGTTTATGCTGCAACCTTGCCCAAAGCCATAGTTTTAAAAGGCTCAAGGCGCACCAAGGCGCAAAGTAGTCCTGGAGCCTGAGGCGCAAGGCGCGCCTAATGCACGGGCTTTAGTGAAGTGAGGCGCACCCTAATTTACATATATATTTTTATATAATATAATCAAATTTAACAATCATTTATTTATCCTAAACACATAAATCATCAAATATCATCCAAAACTTCAATTTAATCACATCATTTCTTCACTTCTTCTATTTTTCCCCTATTTTTCTTCTTCTTCTTCTTCTTCACTTCTCCAGCACAGCTGAGGCTAGGGCACAATTGGGAGTGGTCTCGGGTTGAGAAAGACCAAAAAAGGGAGCTGGAAGGGAGGAATAGGTCAAAACGGCATCGTTTTGGCCTGTTTTTTTTTTTTAAAGGAAGGCTCCAAAACGATGTCATTTTGGCCTGTTCCTTTAAAATTAATAAGGGCCAAAACGACGCCGTTTTGGACCCGCCAAATAAAAAAAAAAATTAGGGCTCAGTCCAGCCCTCTGCAACCCGACGGAAGAAGAAGAAAAAGAAGAAGGAGAAGGAGAAGGAGTGCGTACCTAGTCGGAGGCGAGTCAGGCTACCACGTCGCACCGAGCGCCTTGCGCGCCTAAGCAGCACCTTCGTGAAGGGGTGTCACCTGCCTTTAGGTGAGGCGCCGGAGGGTGGCGTCGCGCCGCCTTGAGCCTAGGCGCGCCTTTCACAACTATGCCCAAAGCATCAAAACCATTCATATATATGTCAATTGTATTGCCATCTGAACATGTTGATGTAAATATACACCCCACCAAGCAAGAGGAATAGGGAAGGTATGGAAGGCATGTGGGGTCACATTGAGATTGATATTTGGAAGATGGGATTTCCTTGGATGCATGGTCATGGGATGGATACCATATTAAGACTGAAAGGTAGGTGTGGACGTTTTGGGAAGAGTCCTCATTAAGGGAGGTAAGATCATGGCTTTAAGAAGGAATCCGGGCTGCATATAGAAAGTGGGCAGATCGCGGCTGAAGGTAAGGAGGAATTGGGGAATTCTTTAAGGGATTTTTCTCCACGGATCAAAAGGAGGGGCAGCTTGCAAGGTGGAGAACCCATATGCAGCACGCATGGAGATGGAGGATGAAACAAGTGGAATTAAAGAAAAAAAAAAACAAAACACCACAAGCAGCAGCACTATCAAGAGATTCTCCATGTTATCACGCGTAGCCAGGGCACGCTGCCATAAGCAAAGTGGTTGCATCCTTGAAAGAGCTCATGCACAAACAAGGACTCACAACCCATTGGAAAAAATACCACATACACAGGCTGCCACTTGGAAAGACTCTCCACGCACACACCAAGGGTGAGAGGATAGCTGCATAGCCCACAATTTTAGGATCTCCATGATGGCTGCATCGTTGAGAAACAACCTACCGCATCAAGAAAAAGATAGGAAGCACACACAGCCACCGATTCCAAGAAGGTGGCAACCCATTGCACTTTGCCAAAGATCATCACTCCATGCACTCTCATAAGGGATCCCACAAAGAGGCAGCATATAAGAAGAAACAGTCCACCCAATGTCCACATACAGCCAGTCCACATGTCGTTAGGAAAGGCAAGTTAAATCTTATATATTTTAGTGTTGATTCATTACTTTGGATTAAAAAATTAGGATTTTGTTTAGTGTAATTTTGGTTCATTATTTTGGGTTAAAAGTTGGAATTTTGTTTACCTTGGTTTCGATTCATTGTTTTAGATTAAAATTTTAGAATCTTGTTTAGTTTTGATTCTTTGTTTTGGTTTAAAAAATTAAAGATTTGCTTAGATTGGCTTTGATAGTTCTGATTCTTTGTTTTAGTTTTAAAAGTCGGAATTTTGTTTAGTTTATATGTTTTCACAATTTTAGTTTTTTTTTTTTTTGATAAATAAAGAGATTGTATTTAAAAGCCACCAAAGCAGTGGCTAGAATTACAAGAAAGAAAAAAAAAACCCTCACACCCTAGCTGAACGGCAAGGCCCTAGGAGCAACCCAAAAATCACCCTTAACGGGAGGCCACCCAATCAACAAAATCAACTAAAGTTGAGGGACCATCTTTTATAGACATCTTTGTCTCCGACCAAAGAAGATAAACAAAAGAAGACTTAAGCCTTTGAATTGACAGCTCTATTTCCTCAAAAGCCACTTTGTTCTTTGTCTTCCAAACCGTCCAAAATAGGCACAACAGACTTGCTTTCCAAACACCCTTCCTCTTCTTACCCACAAAGGTCTCATTCCACCCCAAAAGCATCTCCTTCACCGTGGCTGGCAGCACCCACTGCACCCCGAACAAAGAGAAAAGCAACACCCAAAGTTCATAATTTTAGTTTATTAATATAATGGATTCCATGTGATAAAGTTCATTATTTAATTTTCGTTTTGACTAAGTTTTGATCCATCTTATTTAGTCTATTTTAATTCATCCCTTTTAGTTCATGAGCTTTTAGAATTTAAGTTGATTAGTTTAATTGGTTTCATGTCTTTATTTTCATCTTTTAAGTATATCAATTTTCATTCTTGGTTGATCATTAGTTTAGACCATGTGTTTTTCTAAAATTTTGATTAATTAGCTTAATTGATCTTATGTTAGTTCTTGATTGCTCATCTCAATATGTGCTTGATTGATCCTTGTTAATTCTTGATTAATATCTTGTTAGTTTTATCTTATCTAAATCCATTTAGTTTATTCCTTTGTTGATTATTTGTTAAATTTGACTTTTAGAGGTCCTCAGAAAATAATGAAGATTTACCTCTATTCTCACCATATTAGTTTGGTTAGTTGTCAAACATTTTACTTTGTGATTTTGTTTTCCTTTGGTTTGCTTGTGTTTGATCCTTGTGTTTTGTTATTTGCAAATAATTTCTTTCTTTTTAAAAAGAAACATGTTCCTCAAAATATTCCATATAAAAGTTCATTTCAAAAACTCATCTTTGGGTCCTTAGGGTCAAAATCCATTTTTAAAAAAAAGTATGCAACCATATTTCATTTGGTTTGCATCATTTTTTTAAAAAATAAAATTTTGGTTTTAAGTAGAACATGAATCCAAGCTTGTGGTCCCAAATAAATGAGATAATTATAGGCTAGATTTGTGTATATCAATTGGGGAATTGGTGAAACCCTTACATCAAATCATTTTTCAAAACTCTTCCTTGCTGCCAGTTTTCATTCAATCACCGACCCTTTTAGCTTTAAAATTCATTTCAGTAACTTCAAAATATTTTTAAAAAATTTCCAAAACTTGTATGATTTTCCTCACTTCTTGAACTTGAACTTAAAATTTTGTTTGAGTTAGAAAGCAATCCTGGAATAAAAGATATGAATGAGTTTTTAGGAGGGCTCTGTTTTCACCCAGTTCTAGACACCCAAAATCTTCTTGTAAAAACAAAATAACAGATGACTCTTTGAATTTGAGTGGATATTTTTCCTTAATTTTAGACTTCTTGAAATTGATCTTAGACATATAAAATATTAAAAAAATATGCATTTTTGAGGGAGATATAATTTTTCAAAGTCGTACCTACTGTACATGATGGATTCTAGACATCTAATTAATTGGAGTGTTTTAAAAATATTTTTGAGTACTACCCGACCCTGAATTTATTTTTCCTATGATATAGACACCTTGAACAATGTGTGTGATTTTTTGTACGATTTTATATGATCTCTTATTATTTTAAAAAAAAAATTGTTTATGCATGTCACTATTTTTTTACCTAATCTGGACCTTCTATAACTTTTGGGTGTCTTTGCTGTAATTTGTCATTCGAATGAGTGTTTGGCTTTTGGTATCTTCTTCTAGATGTGTAGGTGTTGTTTCCTGAAATTTTTGTAATTAAATTCAACTCCAAGATATTTTTTTAGAAATTGTTTTGTGATGCTCCTTTCACTAATTGCATGTTGGTGGTCTTGTACTTTGCTTAAATTTGTTAATTATTTTTGGAGTCGTTTGACTTATCTTGGCTCAATTTTGGCTTTGGCTAGATGTTTGTTCGATTTGCTTTGATTAAATATATGTCATGTGTTATATTTCTGTGCTAACTTTAATGTCTTATGATAGCGCTTAAGAGGCAGTCCAGGTACACATTCAAACCTTCCTTTGCGATTATGATTTGATTTCTGTTTTGGCATGCTAGTTTTGAAATCACCCTTACCTACCAAAGTACCTTCAATCAATTGATTAATTGTCACTCTTCCCTCAACTTAATCATTAGAGACCTCTTTAGGGCTTAGAGGGGTGCTACCTCTTAGAGGTACCTTCCCAATAGGTAACCTGATCCGCAGACCAAGACTCAGGTTTTTCAAGACTTGCTTTTTCAAAACTATGGAGTCACTTCTTTAGGGTTTTCTTTCTTGTTTTATTTTCCCTTTAAAAATAAAATAAAATAAGTGGCGACGCCAACTTTTCCAAAACTAATTTTTCACCAATAAAAATGAGTCTTGCTATTGAGTCCACGCAGGTGAAAAATGTGGATCCACAAGATTCTACCCCATTTAGAATATTAAATCCCTATAATTAAGGAATTGATTCTATCCTAATTTGAATTCATAAAAATTAGGGATTACTTCACCAATGAAATAGTCTATTCTAGGTTAACAATATTTACAATTACAGGCAATCTCCTATTATGTGAAATCAAGTTTTCTCACAACCACAAAAAAAACTAATAAAGGAATCTCTTTTCACAGCAAGGTTTGCCACATGCAAAGACTAGAATCCACGTTTAAACCTTCCTAAAGAAACATCGATCATCCCAATATGTGGTAGATTTTGAAGCTACTGATAACTTTGTTTCTTGTAATGCCTAAAAGCCACCCAACCCCTAGCTGAGTTAGCCTAGTACAAGCATAACAATCTAATTTGAAGAAATCATGAGAAAGGACCAAGAGAAAAGAATACTCATTTTCCTCAGGTTGGCTAAACAAGTATTTTTTAATCCAAATATATGAGACCAATAGAATGTCAAGAAATCCTTTGCTTACTAGCACCTAAAGGGATATGAGGAAAAAACATTTTCTAACACAGCTGATCTAGGAGCCCAATACCTTCGTACAAAATTTTGCAATTTGCTCTAAACATCGAAATAAAAACAGGATTCCCATAGTGCCATAGAACTCTACTCCTCGTGCTCTCACCAAAATCCTCAAACAACAAATCAGCATGTTATAAAACTATACTTAGAACCCAAGGATTTTAGCCAAAACGAAAAGCCTTTGCTATGCTCATAAACAAGGAGCAATGGAGAAAAGTTTCAATGTTTCCCCATAAGTCATACATAGAACATCCCTACCAAGATCAACAGCTCTTTAAACTCTGAAACTAAAGCAAGACATGGGTATTAACCTTCTTCTATACCACTAGATATGTTGAGGCTTTGAGTTTTAGTACGGCCTTTTGTTTTTCAAGCAAAATTTTATTAGATGGGAAATGGTGATGTCATCAGTTGTGATGAGGTACTTGAAGATAGAGTTAGAAAATGAAACCCCGCTTCTATCCAGAAAACTCAACCAAAATAGAATTGGACAAATGGACCCTATCCGGTGAATGGAAGAGAAGCCACAGCTCTCTGATTTTCTCCTTATTGAGTTTCTGCATTAGTTCCAACAAGAAGAAGCCGTTCAATTCAAGAGAGAAGTTTAAGTAAAGTGTTTCTCCATCATGAAATTTCTAACATGTGAGGAAATGTTAGAACTTGTGAAGAATCATGGAATTGTATTTGTTGCATTGATGGAGGAATTTACAATGAATATATATATATATATATATATATAGGGTTTACAAGGAAAATAATCCTAGAATACATCAAAATGTAGACACCATTAATCAACTATAGAAACAAGGAATCCCTAATTTATAGCTCTAATTTATCATTAATTTACAGCCCTAATTTAGCTTGTATAAGCTGTAAATTTCAATCACAATCAGCCAACAGAACCGTTCCCAACAATGATTCTTAAAGGTGATAAAAATGATGGTAGCTTTCTTTTGGCGAGAACTTTTCTGATGACAACAATGAGAAAAACCAGTTGGAAAATTAGTATTGCAACTGTTATTTTGCAAACCATACCTGCTTTTCATAATCAGGTACCATCAAGAAGTTTGCTCCTAAGGAAATCCCCAAAACTATTGACCCATGAGAGCCTTAATTTGTAAAGAAAAAACCATGACAACTACCCCCAGGGTGTAGGATCTCAGACAATCTCCCAATTGATGAGAGATTCCTACTAGACCTGACTCACAAGGTGAGAATTGCAGTGTCTCCTAATTGATGAGATGATCTCTTAGATAAGCCCCATATCTGTAGTGATGTTACTTAAGCTATTTATACATGAAAACTGTACCAGAAATCCAAAAAAGTTATCATAAATTAGAATTTAAATAAAGATAAACAATCAAGTTGCTGCTATGCACAAATCAGTTTATTTTCAATAAATTAACACAAAATTTTTATTTAAGCTCAAAGAAAGTTTCATCAAATGTAAGTTGGCTTATATTCAAAAAGTAGTATTTCATTAGAGACTAATCAATTCATTATCTAGAAATCATTCAGAAGCTGATGCAGAAAAGAAACAAACTCACTCTCTTGTTTAGCAAATTGATAATATATATTTAAAACCATCAAACTCATGTCTCAATTAAAAGGTAAGAATGTTTGTAGACATTCAGAGCAGAAGTAAAAAATGCAGAGAATGCAAACCTGCGTGTCACGTCTTTAGCCCCATTCCCAGAAAAGGCAACTACATATCTCAAAGATGTTTTGCATGCAGCAGCTGCAGCTTCTACTTTCTCCTCTCCATCAATAATTGCATTAATAGCATCAATATGCACCCATTTTCCTGTCAAGTTCTCTCCAGTGCAGAAGACTTCTGCCCAATACAAAGGAGCTCCTATTTTTCTAGATCCAACTGCAGTAGAGATCCCCTGGGAGGGGGTTGGAGATTCTTCAATTTTGATTCTTTTCACCCTTTTTAGAGGGGAAGAGAAACTTGATGATTCACTAAATAATTCTTTCACATTTGAACCTCCATTACTCTCATTGATCCCAACTGCTGTGGCAGAAAGAGCCATTTCCAACTGCATCTTGAACTCAAGATCTCCTTTCCTCTTTGACCCCTCAGGTTTATCGGTAATGCAGTCTTCAGAGATAGCAAATTGTTCCTTGCAAGCTAACGAATCCAACATTCTATCATTTAATTGATCAGAAATTGGAGAATCGGTGGACTGAGCAGTTTTTCTTGTTGATTTGAGATCCTTATTTGTGCATGCATTGTTTTGAGAAGGTTCACAGACGTTGCCCTTGACATGGCATGAGGATGATTTAACAGGAGAGGAGGAAACCTGATTTTTTCTTGCCACCATCAGTGTTGAATTATCAAATATCCCTCCACTTGCTCTGTTTGCATTTTGAATAGCTGATTCAGATTTGTCAGCACCTGGTTTCAAGGGAGCCACATCCAGAATGGATACAAACCTGAGAATAGATATAAAGCTTCAACACATGATATATGCCAAACCAAAAAATCCAGACCTAAGAGAAAAAATACCTAGTCTTTGTTGAACCTAAGTGCAATATGACCTTTTTCAATCACTAAATATCATTACACAGAAGAAAACAGAATAAAGAACAAAGAATAAAGAACATATGATCAGAGAGGACCTATGTATACACCTAAAGAAGAGCATGTGCTATAGAAGAAGTTCAAGAAATAAAGCATAAGAAATCAATATAGTGCACATTACAATATATCACTAGAGATGCTCCGCTGAGGCCTGTGAAACTTGCACCTTGAGAAACAGCTCAAGTACATGTCTGAGGCTCAATCACAATGCCTATACACCTTAAGGTATAAGGCCTGCATGACATGTTAATCATGTAGAAATCAAGAACTAAAATATTTTTTTTTGATAAATGAGCAAAATATATTAAAGAAGGCCAAAAGGCCGCGCCGCATACAGGAAGTATACAAAGCAGCCACAAGGCCAAAAGTGCAAAAACAGGAACACCTCACCAGCCCTTAGGGAGCCGCTAACCACTCCAAGAAGCCTAAAAGCGAAGAGGACTCCTCTCCCCTATACACCTTAGCCCAACTCCACAAACTACATACAAAAGAATTCTTAAGAGTCTGTATAGCCAAAGAACCCCCTCTAAAAGCTAACCTATTTCTTTCCTTCCAAACCGTCCAAAAAATACATAACGGAATGGAATTCCATATCTTTTTCCTTTTTTAACCCACAAAAGGGCCCCGCCAACAGAATAACGCCTCTTTGACCGTCTCTGGAAACACCCACTGAACCCCAAATAAGGCAAAGGCGATCTCTCACAGGGCCCTGACCACTGTACAGTGTAAAAGAATGTGATTTACATTTTCCCCTTCACAACCACACAAAAAACAACGACTAGGGAGCTGCCACCCACGCTTTTGCAGCCTATCCAACATGAGGATTTTTTCCTAAGTAGCCTCCCACGCAAAGAAAGCAACTTTGGTTGGGACCTTGTCCACCCAAATATTTTTTTTTCGGAAAAACGAGGGGGTTGGGGGCTGCCAGCAGATTATAAGCCACCCGAATCCGAAAAATATCAAGACCCCCTCCTTTCCATAACACTGAGTCCTCCTCTAGGGTTAACCTGAAATCCCTTAGCAGAAGAAACAATTCTTCTATTAACACCAGCTCCTAGTCATTAGAATCTCTAGACAATCTGAGATTCCACCCTCCTTGGCCAAGCCTTGGGTCCCACACCTCATTCACCGTCGCGTTACTGCACACCGCCAAGGCATAAAGCTGGGGAAACACTTGGGACAGCGCTGCGTTGCCGCACCAATGGTCAGTCCATAACATAACCTTAGTTCCCCTCCCCACCCTGAACTCCATGTTATCCCAACACCAGCTTGTCTCCTTCAAAATCTCCTTCCAAACTCCCACTCCAAAGGGGCCACGAGCTTCCTTAGATCTCCAACCACATCCCTCCAAACCATGCTTCACCCCGATCACCTTCTTCCACAAGACATCTTTTCCAAATCCACTTGCCTAATAAGGCCTTGTTCAATAACCCAATCCTCAAAAGGTCAAAATTCATCTTTTTCTTTCATCACTTATTTTACTATTTTACCAAACTCCTAATACATTATACTTCAATGTATTTTAAGTTGTGGGACTTCACATGACTTGCAAACATGGAAGGGATTTGGAGCTATAGATTCATTGTAAGATTCATAACAAATTACCTTACAATTGTTTATTCAAATGAAAGTCCATAACATAAATTACATAATTTCCCAATAAAGATTACATTTTCCCATGCCTTCTTTCCAAATTAGAAGTTGAATTTCGAATACTATCATGCTGAAATGAAATCCTCAAAGGAATGAGGAGATAATTTCAGAAACCAAAGGAAAGTTGATGCGAAGGAGTCTCCAAAGTCTTCTAAAGTTTCTATATGAATCCTTTTTAGAATCTAGAAAGTCTTTTTTCTTCAAAATTCTTTTTATTACAAGAAGTTTTTAATAAAGTTTGAAGTTGCTAACTTTAACAAGAAAGTTTCTCTTTTCTTTCAATTCCATTATTTGGAAGTTGGGAAATTTAAGAGTTCAAAAAAGAAATAAGAATCCTATTGAGCTACTATATAGGCTAGGTTTGTTTTTTCATGGTCTTATTTAGTTTTATAGTTTTCTAAAGTTTATTAATAACACTAATTATTGTAAAATGAGATTAATAAAAAAATGATGAACGATTAATAACATAAATTTGCTACAAGCCTTTCAACGTTCGAATGGTGAGGCTCCACCTTTTCTTTTCTAGGTGAGACTCCAATAAGGCTTTAGCCAAACTCTAAGATTTCCTATCTTTCTTCTTTATTTATTTTTTCTTCTCTATATTTTATTTTTCTTTTCCCTACCATCATAATTTCACTACTTGTTCATCTCCTTATATCCTAAAAGATTTAAGCCTTAGCCATTTTAGTTTATTGTACACCTATGGTTATCCTACACCAATATTGGTATTAGAAGCTTTTGGCTTGAAAATGCATTCCACTCGAGGAGTGGAACAATTTGTGCAACAATAATTGAAGGCTATAATTTTTTTAATGCAGTTTTGGTGACTAAACCAAAGGCAAACAAAGAGGAGGATTGGAGGCATACTAGCATCTTCTAAACTTGTGTTCCTTGCTAAGGGAGACTATTTGCTATGATTATTGATAGAGGCAGTAGTTCCAACGTAGCTTTAAAGACATTTTTTGAGAAGTTTAATCTAAAGATAGAGAATCATCCAAATCCCTATCAAATAGCATAGGTAGATGACCCCTCTATTTCAATGAGTTCTCTTCGTCTAGTAACTTTTAATTTTAATAATAATTTTGAGATATCTATATGGTGTCATGGTTTGCCAATAAAATTTGCCATATTATACTTGGAAGATTGTGGGTTTTTTTATGAAAGAGTCCAACATCATAAGAAGACTCTCCATCCAATGAAGGAAATTCCACCATAGAAGCAACCAGAGGAGAACAACACCCTTGAAAACAGAAGAATCATCAAATACTTTCACTAAGAGATAATTCAAAGCTGACAGCAAGGAGGAAGGAGTTGTATATGATGCGCCGGTAATGCTAATCATATTGGTGTAATGGTGTTCTGAATTCAAAAAAGGCAAAGATCGTGGATGGGGTAGCAAGGCCTATTCAAGGTCAATTTTGGAGTTTCAATATGTGCAGGGGTTCGGTCCAAACTTGAACAACTGCAATTGCACTCCAAGCATACTGGAGAGGCATCTTGCTCAAAAGATGCATGCAACAAAACAAGAGACTGCTGTTTCTATTTTAATACAAACTATTGTCAAAAATGGCTATTAAGAAAGAAGCAGACGGATGCCACTTGCCACCACAATTCAGACGAGATGGAGGATGTGCAAGGCTCACTCAAGTTCCTGTGACCAAGTTTCAGTTAGAGAACTACAATGTTGATGGAGGCAAAAGCTAGCATCAAGATAGCTCCAAAGGCCTAAACAAGAGAGTAAAGAAGCGGATTTCCTGTGTATGGCAAAGGATAAACTTGAGAAGCAGTTGGAAAATACTCTTTTGCCTCCCTCAAATGCGAACCTTGGTTAAAGGTTCAATCCTGCTCCTGAGGAAAATCAATGCTTCTTGAAATATCCAAAGTTTCTTTTTTAAAGTTTTTACTTGAGTTTAGAATCTAGAATCTCTTCTTTATTAGAAAATTTTATTATAATAAGTTTTTATAAAGCTTTAAATTTCTAATTCTAAAAAGAAGGTTTTTATTTCCTTTTCAATTCCATTATCGGGAAGAGAGTTTTAGGAAACAAATAAGAGTCCTAATAAGTTCCTATAGAGGTTAGGTTTCTTTTTTCATAGTTTTATTAAGTTTTTTTTTTTTTTTCTAAAACTTATAAATGGGACTAATAACCGAATGAACGATGAATAATATGAATTTTTCAGCAAACCTTGCAATTTCCAATGATAAGACTATTGTTTTTGTTGAACTACCAATTTGCCTAAAAGCTTAAACTTGTAGGATTTAGGCTCATAATGTATATCATACACACTAACACCCTTGTAGCCTCCCTTTTTGAGCTTACATATAGGCTTAATAAATTGGGTAAATAAACATGCAGTGGTGAGGTTCAAACACTTAAACTCTTACTAAACAAGGCTCTACTACCATGTTGAACTACCAATTTTCCTAAAAGTTTAAGCTTGTAGGATTTGGGCTCATAATGTATATCATGCACTCTTAACAATTTTTCTTCTAGGTGCAACTCCTAGGAGGTCTTGATGAGATTCTAAGGTTTCTTATCTTTTCTTCTTTACTTATTTCATTTTTTATTTTTTATTTTCTTGTCCCTACTGAAATAACTTCATTTCTTGTCCTCTTCTTAAATACTAGAACATTGGATTCCTAGCCCACCTAATTTGATTGGGAGGTTTGTCCCACATCACAAGGTTGGTCATATTATTGAAAACTTGGGGGGAGACTTTTGACATTTAACCTAAATTTTTTGTTTGAGAAAAATAATGGACTTGGTGTGTCTAAAGGGTAGAAGTACTCATGCCTCCAAATAAGTTATAACTAGTAAGGAAAAAAAAAAACCTAATATGCTCCACTTTCAATAAAAAAACAAGGAAAAGTATTTATCATAAAACTGAAAAATACTGCTCAAAAAATAATAATAATAATAATAATAATAATAATAAAATACTGCTCTCAGTTTCATCATAAGGCCATACCGAGTGGTAAGATTCAAAGCTCTGAACAGTGCAACAGACAATGCAGCAACCTGCAGGAAAAATGGTCTTGTAACTTTTACTCAGAACATTATGCAGAAATATGTATATCTACATAGTTATGTTCTCCCATCAACACAAACCACCCTAACTGCAACATTATTGTGTTCAAACAAAAATTGTATTATGGAAATCCAATCCAATATCCAAGGGAGTGAATGACAAAACATTGATCAAAGAAATGCCACAACCATTTTGTAAAGCCTCATGTTAAAATTTCATCCAACCATTAGCATGGGCAGACCTGGGCAAAAGAAATCAGAAAGTCATTTGAAGTGAAGCAGCTTAGATCTTTTACCACAGCCGTTTTACAAATTTTTACTTTTTAGATGCACTTTCCACTTTAAATTAGTTATCACAATTTAAACTGCAATTTTTATACTCATCCACTTAAAATCGGATTGAACCGGCTAATTGGACCAGTTAAACCTCATACCAATCACATGCCCAGTTCAATTCGCATTTTTGACCACTTTACCTGTAAACCAGAATTCAACCGCCAGACTGGACCAGAGATTCCTTCTTTTCCTTTCTTTTTTTTTTTCTTTTTTTTTTTTTGTTATAACCTTGTGCGACCCACTTTTTAAAAGGTCACCCCACCCCACTTTTCAAAGTGCCAATTTTCATTTCAAACTTCTGCTTTTTGCCAGCTCTTTAAAGTGAGTGAGCTCATGAGTTGACTCTATTTTATATATATATTAAAGTGGGCAGGCTTTTCTTTTAATAAAATTCAAACAAGCTGTAACAAGCCCTCCCTAAAAGGGAAGAGGTAGTAAGTAGTTGGGCTATGTCCTTTTCTTAATTGTAATATCAGTTACAATGACATATAATATATAGTGACTAGTTACTATTTAGAATTTTACACATGCATGTTTATACCAAAACCCAATAACGAAATCATAAAATTATAGTATTAATGAAATTCAAGTAAAATTAATAAAATAAGCAATAAAATTATATTTCACTCTTTGATATATGATTTATCTTCTTAATAATTAAATATTATAATTTTGTTATTTCAACAAATAAAAAATATTAATACATTTATATGTAACCTTATCGTGATTTAAATTGGTAGTAATTAAGGTAAAAAGATGAAATATTTTAAGTTTTTTAATTATTTATATATATAATTTTAACTTCTTATAACTATTTTTAATTTGATAATATATTTATCATGTTATACTAATATCCCAATGCAACCACGATTCAACCATCAATTTGACCATTAAACTATGACCTGGTAACTTTTTTGATTCAATAACCAATCTAATTACGAAAACATTGCAAATTCAATTCTTTGTGTGTTCATTAGGATTGAACATCCACGTCATTACTTGAGTGGACACATGAATTGCACATAACAACTTGCATAAAGTGCAACATTTTGTTGTGCATAGCCATATTACGTGCACACACACCTTAAGTAGGGTACAACCATTTGGAATAACTAGAAGTTGAGGCAATTGAAAGGTTAATTGTTGTAAATGTGAATGTTTGTTGGAAAGTAGAGAATATTTCTTTTGACTTTATTCTGATTTAATTATGGACTAAAATCATCGGATTGAATAGAAAATCAATTCAGATTTGTATATTTATAAGATGGGAAAGTTAGAGTAATTGTAGAAATTTGTTTTTAATTCCTTAGCCTATTTCCTTTATTTTTTATTATTTCCTTAACATATTTCCTTTTTTCCTTCACTGTACAGCTTGTATAAATAGGTTGTAAATCAATGGACTTGGTGTGAATGAATCATTCTAGCTTTCAGCTTTCATGGAATCAGAGCCAAAAAAAAAATTTGGCAAACTCTTATTCTTCTCGGCCTCCATTGCCATTTTTCTATTGAAGTTTTTTCTGATTTTTATTGCCAATTTGTTTTTTCCTTTCATTGATAATGTCAAAGATCTCAAATAACTCCAGGTCTAGTTCCTATTCAAATCCACCCAAAATTACTACCAGTTTTAAAAAATCCCACACTTCAAATTACAACAGGAAAATTAAATGGAGAGAATTTTTTTCTCATGGTCCCAATCTACCATGCTTTTCCTGAGAAGTAGAGGGAAGATGAAATATGTGCTTGGAACTGTCAAAGAGCCTAAAGACTTGGATCCTAAATTTGAGATATGGGATGTAGAAAATTCAATGGTCATGCCATGGTTGTTGAACTCTATGCAACCAGAGATTGGGAAACCCTCTCTTTATCTCTCAACAGCTAAGAATGTGTGGATGTGGGATGTTGTGTCTCAGATCTATTCAAAGAAGGGAAATGTTGCCGGCAACTATGACTTGAAGACGACTATTCATAATACAAAACAAAGCAATCACTCTATGACAGTCTAATACAAAAAATTGTGGCAGGAACTAGATCTCCTTCAACATTTTGAAATGGTAGCTCCCGAAGATGCAGCAACCTTGGCAGAAATTTAGGAATGTGACAAGAGTATTTGATTTTTTGGATGGCCTAAAACTAGAATTTGATGAGGTAAGGGGTAGAC
>JBAPGN010001923.1:0-15261 GCA_037355405.1 Vitis amurensis | reverse complement strand
AAAATAGCCCTCTGGATTCAACACGGTTCTTTTGTAAGTAGGAGCTGACAATCGGTTACATGCCACGTTGGGGATCCACGCAAAGGAAACAGACGATGTTATTGGTCTTGTCCTTCGCTCGAGTATTGGCCCATTCACGTACTTGAAAATTACGTGAATAGTTGATATTTTAATGATATTAATATTAAGTAGTTTGTTAAATTTTTTATAAATTTTTTTTTTAATCATATTTTTTTGACGATGTGTCCTACCGATTCTTTTTACTGAGTGCACTTTTTTGGGTTTTTGGTCTTTATTTATTTTGATTTGCAAAGGCCTAATCATTAGTATTTAATTTGCCCCTACCCTAAAGAATTCATTTCCAAAGAGTGGTATATCTTAACCAACTTTTTGTCGGATCTATTCATGTTCACCCAATTGGGTAGTGGTAGTGGTAGGCATGGAGTAGACTTGGCTATTTAAGCAATACCACATCTAGATTCAAAAGGTTCCGAGGGACGCTGTGCCATGAAGGAAAAAGACAAGCAATGAACACAAGAAAAGGTCACTGATATGCTTCTTTTTCTTTTCACGCGGTTTCGAGTTTGGGAACCCACGACCCAGCAGGATAACAAGAGTAATTGAAGGAGAAAGTGGGAAGTTGTGCTCCAATGCAAAGAGTTTTGAACCAAATATCCATTGAAAAAAAAAATTAAAAATAAATATTTTTAATAAATTCATATTAATCGTAGGTTGATGACTATGGTTTTATTTTTCTAAAACGGTGAACTTAGTATTAACTATTTTAATTTAAGTTTAAGTTACACGTACTACCGATTTTAATTTTATATATTATATATATTATTTGTTTTCATATTTACTTTATTTTTAAATAAATGGTAAGTTTATTTTGTTTGAAGTAAATTATCTTTATTTTAAATATAACATGAAATTAAATATTGATATTTTTATTTGATATAAAATTTTAAAAGTTTATTAAACCATAGATTATATTAATATAAATTAATTAGTTATTTATATTAATAATAATAAAGATGTAAATTTATTTAAACAATAAATTATGAGTATTTAAACTACTGGTATAAATTGGGAACAGTCTGAGAATGTTTTCTGACACCTTTGGCGTTGGTCATATGGATCTGTGCCGGAGTTGGACTTTGAAGGTCATACATGCTCACAGATTTGAAGTGTTGGAGTTAAAGTGGAAAGAAAGCAAGTTTGGCTATTAATTGTTAGGGATGGAGGAGGCCAAGCAATTTTTTATTCTGGATGATGTTTGGAGGGAATTCATTGGCGCTTTTGGTCGGTCAAGGCCTGAGTTTATGGGTTGTAAGATTAATGCATCCGGTTTTAAGTTTGTAGGAGATGAAGATAGGTAAAGATAAAGTGCGATTTGGAATTTATGAGGCTCAGGGGAATTGTTTTTGTCAAGATTGCAGGAAGGTAGCCACTTAAGCCGTATAAACATTAGCCCGAGACGTTACAAAAGGTGTGGCGGATTGCCCTTGGCCATAATCTCATGGCCAATTCTATGAGGGGGAGAATAGGTGAGCTTTGGAAGGATGCTTGAGTGAGCTACAATTACCAGCCAGATAATATTCCGGGGATGAGGTTGGTTATTAGAGTCCTAAAGTGGAGTTAGCGATTTATTGCAGCGTAGGAATATGAAATCTTGTTTTTTTTGTCCCTGTTTCCTGAGGATTTTTTCGATTGTATAGTGATGAAAAATACTGGCTGGCGGAGGTAATAGATGGCACCAAACCTATTGACATTCACAACAGAGATTTTCTGAGCTGAATATTCAAGGCTGTGTTTGTTTGGAAAACATGGGGACGAAAAGAAACATGTGAAGAGCATGATGTGGTGTCGTGATGTTGCATATGGATTGCAATTCTATGGGCTGGATTATGTTAATCTCTAGTGCGCTCAGATCAGATTAGAGTAAGTTCAGAGTTGTAATGTTGAGTTGTAAGGAATTTTATTCAGATAAAAAATTGCAGGCTACCTGATTGTCAATTCTGCTCAGAGGGAACACTTATTCTAAGTAATACCACCTTGAGAGCAGTTCTGGGAGTCCTATTAGGCTTTCCAGACTAAGGGTTTCATCTGGGTGAACCAAGTCCAAGATTGCTATTCTCTTCTCCAGTGGGTGAGGGGTAATCGTGCTCTTTATAAGGCAGTGCAGTTCCCTGAAGATTACTTCACTGGAGGTAGAAGACTCAGTGCTGATTGCGTGTAACTTGGGAAGGATCCAGAAGGAATGGAGCGTTGAGCTGCTTAAGGTTTTTTGAACCTAGTACACTGAAGCAGTTGCAACTTTGAGCCAAACTAGTGTTGGGTTGTAGGTTAGAGGTTCGAGAATGATAGAGCACTACAAGATGGTTTTGTGAGCAAAAGATAAGAGGAGAGCAAATTTTAAGGATCCTGGGTGCCTGGGCATATTCCCCGCTTAGCTTGCCGGTTTGGAAGCTCATATACCCTCTGTGAGAATATTAGTGGTTTGGAGATTTTGAAGTTCGATTTCTGTGGACATTGAATCATGGTGGAGAGGACAAACTTGGGAAGGTTTGGTCTTATTGTTAATCTTGGATCTTCTAGGAGATGGAATTGGTGGATGTTATTGATGCATTTTCTTATCGTTTCATTCATGCAGTCGTAGTATAAGTGCTTGAAATTTAGTACAAGGAGCTTCTGGTTGGCTTTGCTAGTTTGAGTCTCTTTCCAATTATGTTTTTCCCTGCACATGTTTTGTTGCTAACAGGGGATCTTTGGGGCAAATATGTCTACTGCCAATCTAGAAAAATTTCCCAATTCCCTTTAATCTTGAGGATTTTCAGAATAGTGTTCTCTTGATCGATTCTCCAAGGTGAGCAATTGTGAAGGTTGGGTGTCCCAAATATACTTCTGTCTTTATGATGGTGTTGATATCTGGAAACTAGAGTATCAAGGTAGATACTCGACAGTTGAGGGATTATTTATACCCATCGGAGGCATTACCCGTGAAATTGGGTTCTGTTGTTCAAACTTGTGAAGTAAGTTTGATGTCTTCCCATTGAGATCTTAAAGGTGAGAAGAGGAACTGGTTCATAGGCATTTGATAGTGGAATGAGGAATTTGAATAGTCCCCTTGATGTAAGTAAATAGCATAAGAAATAAGGGATGCTTGTGGGAATTAGCTGGGACAACCACGACCTGTTCCCTCTCCGGCCTGTTTTTCCAGGTAATGTGCCAGATCTGATGTGTGAGAACTTGTTGTCTGTTTCTCATTTGTTGACATGCTCCTTGACCCGTTGCCAAACATGCAGCTATTTTGTATTACAGGTAAATTGATTGAAGCAAAGAGAATTGTATTTTCTATTGAATTTTGAAATATATGTTATTGAGATTGCACATGGATCAGGTCCTGCATGAGGAAGAATGGGCGGTCATATGGTCTTAGGAAGGAATCTATCTTCATCGCTCACATCTAATCGTTCTATTCATTCTAATTTCTTGTTAGTTGATTTCCATTATTTGCTGTTACAAAACAATTGTATAAAGCTGTCACAATGATTTATTATGGTATCAAGCTTTGAACACTACATGAGCAGGCTTTCTCTTCATTGTCTTCTTTT
Source organism: Vitis amurensis (assembly GCA_037355405.1). NCBI lineage: Eukaryota > Viridiplantae > Streptophyta > Magnoliopsida > Vitales > Vitaceae > Vitis > Vitis amurensis. Next base: position 11,647 of record JBAPGN010001923.1, on the reverse strand, counting down.
ACATTTCTAGCTTAGTTCACAAACTTAGCATGCAATATCTTTCATTCCAGGCTTTGACACCTTCCACCTTTTAAGGCCATCTTTGCGTTTTTATGGTTGAATCCTGGTCATTTTTCATTTTATATCTCGATAATTTTAAAAGTTTATCTCCCGTGATGAAAAGGTCTGATTCATTTTATAACGATACCCAACAAAGCTGTGTAAAGCTTCTGTTGTATGACACAAGTCTCGTACAAGAATTTGAGTATATTTTCAAATATTTCAGCTAAAGCTAGAAAAACTCACAAAATTTATGTTGGTCTCAGTTTCAAATTGAAATGGGTGGGTTTTTTCATTCATCCTTTTCATGTTATGTTACAGAGTATTAGAGGGTACTCACTTTAGAATGGAAAGATATGTATAGGAAAAATGATAAGGAATAACAATAATATCTTACCTATCTATTTCCCTATATCTCATATTCGTAATATTCATTTTTAATATTCACTTTCTAATCATCATAACATCCTTAATATTCACATAATAATGATTAAGAAGAATTGATTAAGGAGCATTCTAATATCTCAACCTCCCCTCAGTTGGTGATTATGATGTCACATGCCCAACTGTCTAAATTTGAGTACAGTGATTGGAGCTTTGGTGGGATATCGGCCATTGATTTCTGATCGAATCTTAGGCAATTCCCAATCTTTATCATCCATTCCTTTAATGAAGATATCCTCGATACTTTGTAACGATTTTATTTGTATTGATTTATGAGCCCAATGTCACATGCGGCTTTTATTGTACAAACAATCGGATTGGTTGCCTGTAGGTAACTAATCCTGTAAGGATCTTTACCATAATGCTCAGAGTCTGAGTGTCTTATTCGCTTTTGCACTGAAGGCCCCGACGAATTTGCTTTTTTCCCATGTACCCATTTCACTCCAGGTAAAGTAGTACGATGTAGATTGCCCTTCATCCAGCAGCATCCGTCAGGATATACTTCTATGCTCTATGAGTTATTTTAGCGAAAATTCCTTGGGCATTCTTCCCAATACCTCAATACGATGGCTAATATTGTTTGCTCTCCAGATTATGTATGTTTGAGTCACTATCAATGCAAAACGAAGATCTTGTCTTGTATGGTAAGTAATTTCTCCAAGTCTCTGGTATCTTCTTTCGTTTGTCTTGTTAGGTAACCACATTTCAGCCCTTCTATTTTGGTGTATTAACAGGTGCTCCCAACTAGTCTCCTGTAAAGATCTAAGTACTTTTTCTGAGATGAATATTCTTCAATTGACGAGAATTCATCCAGAGTTTTCCCAGGATAGCTTTCATTCCGATTTCTAGTAGATTATTGCAAGCTTTTTTCTTTAGGTCATTTGTAATACCTGTCATCATATAGCAATGAGTGTGTATTTACATGTGTTTTTTCAGAACAAGTGTGATCTGAATTCCTTTGTGATAGTCAAAATCTTCTCATTGACTTTGTGAAACCTTCCAACCATTGCTTCGGGGATTGCGTTCAACCATTTATGATTCTTTTCCCCAATTTGACACCTTCTGACATTGCTTTTCTTGAACCATGTCCTGGTGGAAGTCCATTATGTATTTGTCGGAAAATCGCTGCAGAAGGCGTTTTCACAATCAACCTGTTGTTATGGCCAATATAGGTTTGGCTAAGATAGTAATACGTGAGTTGTTTAGCATAAGGTGCAAATGTTCTGTGTAGTCAAGTTCTAAGTTTGGTGACTTTTTACTACAGTCTTACTTTAAATCGTTTCATATACATCTACCTTGTATTCACCAGTATAGTCCCAACGCACAACTGTTCTTCCTGGTGGAATTCTCGATTCTCTGTTTCATTTTCTACATGATTTCATTCTTCATTCATGGCACTTTCCACTTGGAGTAAGCTAGCTTCCTGACATGTTGGAATAGCTCAGTAGAATTGATTTAACAAATGATTATTGGGATTAGACAAGAGTGGTTAGACACATGTTGTCATGGGATATTTGACTTTGGAGACAATTCAGTTTATTGTGGGTTTAGAATACCTCTTTGTGGGTGTGGTATCGTTTTTTCATGAGATGGATCAGTTCCAATTAAGCACCCTCATAGACGACGATTGGTTTGGTATTTCAGTTGAGGAATCTTCGGACCAAATTGGTTGACACTCATATCCATTCCCCGCTTCCTGGTTCACTACGTCAGTTGTCCAGGTTCATCTCTCAGAGAATTGATATATAATCGAGAGTCTGAGATTCTTATGGTACCGCTCCTAGTTAGGACTCAGATGAAAATACATCAATCTTCATGAAACCATCCCATTGTTATATAATTTTGTCGAGTTGGATGATGGTTAAACCCCTTTCGATTAAATTTTTTACCCCTTTTTATGGATGATATCCATGACACACATGTGCAATGCCATGGGTTAATTGTGGTTAGTGTTTGGTGTAGAGCACAATGCATTGAACCCAAAAACCGAGAGTAGATTTAGGACAGTTGTGGCAAAATCGGATTGTAAGGCTTGGGAGAGTGTTGGAGTTAGATTGATGTTGGAAGGTACCGATTGTCAAGTATGCGGCAGATGTGATTGCTTTTCCTAATAGATACGGTGTTTTTGCTGCTCATCAAGGAAGCACGACAACCTCAACAAGTGCCGATTTTTTCGTTCCGCGAGCTCCATTTTGTTGGGGTGTATTGGAACAAGTGGTCTGAGATGATGTTAATGTCTTCCCCCAAAAAATTTTGAGATCAGAGCTTGATATTCTCCATTATCCTAGCGAACCGAATTTGTTGTACGAAGTTCATCATTTATATGAAATTTTGAAACAACCAAGTTCACTACTTTGGTCGTTATGAAGCATACGCATGTCTTTAGAGTACAAGGATAAAAAAGTACAAACAACGTGAGCACTCAAGTTGGGACTTTGGATGAGCCTCAACATCAAATGGTTATACTAAAAGGAAACAGATTTGTTCAAAATGTAACGGAACGAAACCGATGGCTTTTAGCAATTCCCAATATACAACAGAAACAATATCCTCTTTGCAAACAATAGGAAACAATTTTTTTTAAATAACAAGGGCATGTCCGACGTCGAGTGCCAAACCAATTTTGACTTTTTCATCTCCCCCTCAGATCCATTCAATCAAGGCTTGTTGAACTTATTTGAATCCTGTGCTGCAGTCAAGAATTAGAGTTTTTTGCTGTATACCCACACAATCGGTCTGTTTGTTTGGATGTCCTTATCAACAATTCAGGCAAAAGATGACAATACAAGTAAGGCTGCCCCCCAGTGATTTGAGAACTGACAAAAGATTGTAATCTATGGAACAATAATAGAATCAATTCAAGTATCCATAAGAGTAAAGGTCTTTCCCCAATGATGGGTTGTGTTACATTGGCTATGTGGAAACCAATTTTTTGTGAGAGGTCTAGGGTGGAACCGGTCTAGATCAAAGTTATATGATCTGGCACAGAATCATTACTGACTTTTTATAAGGTGTAAAGTATTTTAGAAATTACCCTGATCTGTGCGTGCTCCATTGGGGTTTCTACTCAACATGTAGCCTCTGTTTTTATTTCACAAGTTTGCAGTTGAGGTTTTCTTGAAATCCTTTTCCGTTTGATCCCAATTTTTCATTATAACAAAGTGTTGATAGCCCTAAACATTGATAAGGTCCAGGTTCAACCTCGGTTCCTCATTGTTTCCTGTCTACAGAGTCGTTGCTTTGGAATTGTGGATATCAGATGAGTGGGTCCAGATCTTATTGCATGAGTGCTTTGAGGTTGAATTCAATGATTAGGTTTGTCTTATGATGGATGAAGCTGTCGGCTACCATAGCGACACGATATCAGGATTTAGTTCCATGGCTCTGATACCATTCATTGGTAATGGTAGTTTTTTCATCATCTTTTCATTTCGTTATGTATGGTATATATAGAGTGGTAATCACCAATCAAGAATTGGGAAAGATGAACATGGAAGAATGATTATATGGAATAACACTATATCCTTAATATCTCACTTCTATATCTAACATTCTATATCTCAACCTAAAGTAAGTATAAGGAGAGGTATAAGAAAGGCATTCTAAGTATCTCACATCAAGTACCTTATGCTTGCTCACTTGTGATTCATTGGGCAAGGATTTTTTACAAGAGATGGCTTTAAAAATAATTCTAAAGCTATCTTGTTGAAAAAATTTATTCAATTCTTTACCATGTTTTGGTTTAAGTAGAAAGAGAATGTATATTTCATTTTAAAATATTTTTTTTCGAAAGTGATTTATTTCCTTATTTAAAAAAAATTATACCAAAAAATGTCTTTTGAGATATGATTCACAATTTTTCTAAAAAACAATCCTTTTTTTCATTCCTAAATTTTTTTAAGATTAATATATATTTTATATAAAATTTATTATTGATATATATTATATATATTTAAAATTTATTAATGTTTATTTACAAGTTATATATAAAATTATAATTATTGATAATTATAAAATAAATAAATGTTTAATCTTTAGATATGTATTTAAAAAATGTATTTTCTCTTAATCTTCATTTCTTATTGTAATTCATTCTTACATATATAACTAATAATAATTTAGTTATAGTTGTTTTTGAAATAAAAAAAAACTATTATCAGATTTTATGTGAAATGGTTTATAAAAATAATTTATTATTTTTATAAAATATGGATTGGTTACAACTAGGTAATTGTGGTTGATTATCCATAATGTATTTGTGTAAATCTCTATAAAATGGAGGACCCTGATGAAATTCAATGAGTTTTAGCGCATTCTTATTGTATCTCTTTGTTGCTTTCTTTTTCACTTTAGTTTTAAACAGTTATTAGCCGGAATAGTTCTTACAAAGAAATATAAAGTTTTTTTCTATTCAAGATAAATGAAGGATTTTCTCTATTCTTCTCCATTAAAAAATTATGTAAATTTTCATGTTTTTTACTTTATTATCCTTGGATTCTTATTTTTCATTATTTTTATTTGATGATAATATGTACCGTTCTATAAAGAGTTATGGTAATTATAATTATTGGATATTTTAACGAGTTTGATGAAAAATGTTAATCCTTATAACCGGAATATATGGGAAAATTCAATTACAATACATTACTAGAATGTTATGTATATGTCCCTATTAGTTTTTTTAATTTATATGTCTAATTGGAATTTTCAAACATTTATTTCAGAAGTATAAATAATATTAATGTTTGCTGCGATGTATAATTTATATGAGTTCATTACCCTTGGAACTATTGCTATTACAATTGAATAGTTATACTAAAGTTTGCAATTTATATAAAAAAATTAAGCCTGAACTATGTACAATTAAATTTTTCTGTATTTGCAAAATAATCATTAGTTTGAAGGTATGAAGATATTCTTTTATTTTTTATTTTTTTTTTATTTTTTTTTCTTGATATTGTGTACTTAGAGTTTTAGTAAATGTTCGTAACCTAAAACTATGTAAATTGCTATTTTCTTGTTTTGAACCAAATAATATACTAGTTATGAACGAATTATGTGTTTTAATTTTTATTTTGTACTATTATTTTTCACCAATAGGATTATGAAAATTTTTATTAACAATTATTTATGCTAAAGCTATTGATCAATTTCTATTTTCTTGTATACGAGTTATACAAAACAAATTGTCACTGAATATGATACTAGAAGATTTACATAATGTTTTTTTTTAATTTTGTTATATATGAGTGTAGTAAATGATTTATTATATCCAAAGCTATGAAATAAGAAATTATATCTTTTTTGTATCATAAGTTTTGCAAATTGTTTTTAATATGTGTATATTTCTAGCTAGAGCTATAAGAAAAATTGTTAACTAACCAATTTTATATTACTTTTATGAATTATATTACCAAAGTTATTATGGAACTTTATTAGCTGAAGCTATGTAAAAACATATAGATATATTTACTTTATCAATGGATTAATATTTTGTATATCAAGTTATACAAATAGGTAAGTGTTGATGTTTTTAAATTTATATTTAGACGTAATATTGTATTCAGTAGAAAATTTCATATACATGTGGAAATTTCGGATTGCGATGATATTTTTGTATTTTAGAGTCTGATGTTTGGAATATTTTTTATTGCTGTTGTTTAATACACATATCTTGGATATAGAAATTGAGATTTTTTGGATACATGTGAAATATATGACTAAACATTGTTTTTCATGTTATTTTTTTTTTTGTTTTATAGATTTTTTTGATTCCAAAATTTTGAGTATATAAATTATATTTTATTGGTATTGTTGCACATATGCATTTTTTTAATGGAATAATTTCATTATCCTAATAATTTGTGATTTACAAAGGTTAAACTATTGTTCTTCAATTATATTATGTTAATCTTTACTATATGTTTAGATGGATTGTAGTATTTCATTAAATTTGGAGACAACAAGTGCTTTAATCATGATATGTTCTCTTGATTTTGGATTTTATGAATTAATTTTTGCTAGTATATAATTATTTTGAATTAAAATATTTTGATCTATGACTACAATTAGTTTGATTATTTGAATACTTCTGTTATTTCATGTATATTGCCCCAATTTACAATCAATAGTGAGACTTATTAGAATATTAACCTTTATTATTTTTATATTTGTTTTATTGTGTGTATAATGCCTCATTGGCTTTTACACAGGTTATTAGTCATCATCTGACTAATATTTTTCCATTGATTTTAACTCTTTTTTATGATAATTATTTCTTCACTCTATTAAAGAGGTTCTTATGACGAGATGTAATGCTGTTACTTGATGAAATCTTTTGTGCATTATTGCACAACATTGATGATAGACTTGTTATACTATATCGGTGATGAAACTAAATTAAAGGTTTCAGAAGAGCTTATTACTGTCATAGTGTATTTGTTCATGTGAATGAACTTATATCGATGCTAGATCAGAGGTATTTGTAGACCAACTTGGTCCCGGTAAAAGGTCGTTGTGTAATTTAAATAGAAGCTTTTTATTAGTGACTAGTCTTATTACTAAAGGTAGATGCAGTGTAGTCGGTTATATTTTATGAGAATTTTCACGTTAGGGGGTAGAGAGCAATTTAAGAAGGGAATGGTGTTATTTGGAATGCATTAACTTTGATTATCTTATCTCGACCAGATAATGTAAGGAGTTTAAAAGATTATTTTATTTGCAATTCTTGCAATCAATTAAGATGCATTCTTTAAAGAAGTGACGTCCTTATATCCGGTTGATATACTGCCCGCAGGATTGATGTTTGATGGACATGGTTAACAATGAATATTAAGATACGCTAAGAGTGATAACTTGTCGGTTAAGGATGTAATCCCGAAAATTGAGGAACCAAGAAATTGGCCTAGGAGTCATCCCATGATTGGATATTTAAAATTTGATAATCAACCAGAAGAGGCAACAATAATGTAAGGCCTGAAGAACATTGTTGACAGAAGCCCTGAAGAGCCATTTAACCAAGACCTTAAAAGACACTATTGAAGAATCTTGAAGAAAATATTGATGAGAAGCACCCTAAAGAGAAGGTACTTGAAATTTGAGATCTTAGTAAGTTATGTATAATAGGAGAAAATGAATCGATAATATTATTATTAACATGTTTTCGTTTTTCAAGTGGCTCCTATCTAGAATATTGAAGATTTTGAACCATGAATGTGAAAGTCTTGACATAGAATGATTGGCAATAGAGAGCTTGCAGCCAAGTTAAACTCATGAAAAAACAAAAGTTTTAAAAGAATTTGAGAGAATTATAGTATGAGTGGATCTAATTGAATTTACTATGATAAGATTTTCAGTGCTTTAAATCGTAATCTATGAGTTAGGTTAAACTTTGCACTTTGTAATTCAATATTGTAAGAGTTTTTTAGTTCTGATCTTATGAGACTATTTAGTTCTCATCACTTTACTTAGTTTGACTATAGGAAGAGCTGTTAGAAGTGTCTCAAATTCTAATTAGATTAGATTCATTTTTGTAAAGAATATTATATAACAATTTTCTAGGTGTGGATATTATTGATCTAAAATTTTTATATTATAGGGAAGTTGTTGGAATATCTCTATAAATATTTTAGGTGGATGAGCGGAAAAGTCATGGATGGAGATTTGCTTGTAGAACTAACGGAGGTTGGATAGAGATGTGAGGAAGAAACGAAGGTACTTGGTGAAAGCGAGGGGCTCGTGTAGGGTGATGGATACGAAGAGAGGAACATGAGATGTTTCGAGAATCAATAGTGTCATCGTTCTATCTCTATTGTTCTCTATTGCATAGTGAATGATTCTCTCCATTGTTTAGATGTGGCATGGTTGGTCGACTATGTTAAAACCTCATGTATTATTGTCTGTTTGATTTATTTAATCTTATGTTCTTTGATTAAGATGTATGCATCAAAGCTTCCGTGATGGTTGTACAAAATTGAAATCAAACAGAATGCTTGGGTTTGGTGTATGTTGCTTCTCTTTAAACAATCCTATAGGTTAAATAATATTGACAAGCGGGACTGGTGTCCAACTTAAAGAAATTATTGAAAAGAGAATGTTGAAGTATTTTTCATAGTTTGGTGTATCATGAAAATACAAAGAAAATTCAATATAATCAAATTAAATTAAAAGCTTATACATTTTCAAATTATTATATTCTTGACTTAAAATAAAATAAAATAAGTTTTAATGAGTGAAAATAGATAGAAATAGTTTTCTTATTTTAAATTTATGTTTTTACTTTTATTAACTTCACTTCAATGGTCATCTTTAGATTATCTCATATATTTTCAAGTGTTGGCGCTATGTTGGGACCCTAATTCCACCATGTTAGGAATCAAATTGGACCTTAACATGTTCTTTCTATTTTATTTTAGATAAGATGTTTTGTTCCTGATCTATTTTATTTTGAACTTGGTTGTGTAATAACTGGTGAACTTTGAGAAGAAAGAGACTAGAAAACAAATTAACTTGTACAGCATTGTTTCATTTTGCTTCTATCAATTACCCTTGTGTTTTGATTCCTTTGTGAGTTTTTTCTTTTTTTAAAAAATAGAATTAATGGTTACTTTGTTGGTTTTTACTATTGATATGTGCTTTCAGATTTTTAGGGCTAATATTAAAAAGATGATGTGTTTATTGAATGTACATAATGTTAAGTTATTTGCCTTTTTTGTTGATCTTATTTTTATGGACATGTTGCCTTCATCTTTATATAGTAGAGTTATTCTTCACTTGGTTACTCTTACTAACTTTTCATACTCAAATGTCACTTGATATGGCTTTGGACAAGAACAAGATATGTGGTTGATGATGTTTGAGAGGAGTTTTTGTTATACGTAATAGAGTTGATTGTTATTTGATGTATTTTTGGGCATTGGGGTTGTTTATTTATTGTTTAGGCTGAAGAAATTGATCTTGATGCTGTCTGCTTATGATAAAATTCTTGGGGTAATAATACCTAACAAGTCTGAAGCTTTTTAAATTCTGTTAATTTATGAGCTATGTTCTAGCATATTTGTACAAAAATTGGTATGTCTTGTCCTTTTTAATTTTGGGTCTTTTAACAAGGCATGCTTCTATACGATATCTTTTTAGTGATTAGTTTACCAGGTTTTTTGGGATTAGTATTTATGGGTTTTGTGCAAAAAAACATTGTTATTGTTTTATCTTTCTTGGACCAACAAGGATTGATTTTTAAATATTTCTCTAACCTATAGGCATTGGGCTGCTCCGGCTGTAACTTTCGAGTTTTTGATGGGTTTGTGTTTTGAGGCTATTTTTCACTGATTCGTTTTGTGATTTGTTTACTTACAGTCATTACCTGTTTTCTAAGAAATATAGGTAAATTTTCAAGCCATGGTATTTTGACATACCTATAGTAAATTTTATTCCTTTGCCTTTCTAAATCTATTTTTAGAGTATTTTTGTGGATTAATTTTTATAAATTTTCATCCATTAAATTTTTTCTTTCCAAAGTGCCTATTTTTTAGAAATAATTTTGCACACCTTTAGTTACAATTTGTAAAAATAACCCATTCTTTATGCAAAATCAAAAGCTTTCCAGTTTGATGCCTGGATGGGACTATATGGGATGGGCATACCATATGAGTGGCTAATTTTGTATGATGATCTGATTAGCTAGGCCGAGACCCAATCTATCAACTTTTGGTCCCTACCAAAAATTCCTTGAGCAAAAGCTATTTGGTATGGAGGTGGTATTTTTTTTTTTTTAAACTTTAATTTTTTATAACTTTAATTGCTTTGTGTTAAGTATTATTGTTTATTTTTTTAATATTTTATTATTATTAAGTATTAAAGGTAAAGAAAAACCACCATGTTACACTTTTTCTATTTTAAAAAGTCAAATATTTGGTTTTTTTCTTTCAGCAAAAGATTATTAATCATAAAAAAGTGGGAAACACGAATCTAAATTTTGAGCAATTACTTTTCTAAAAAGTTTAAAAAAAACAACACATTAAGAAATTACTTTCAGTAAAAGTTTTGAAAACAACGGCCTCTATGAGTTTATTTCTCTTTAATAATTCATTGATAGAGTCCAAATAATTTAAATTTATGTGGAAGTCGAGAGGAAGGTTGTGTTAGTGTAGTTGAACTTTTAAAACCCAAATGACTTATTACTTAACAACTTGAACTTTTAGAAAAGTTAGTCTTTAACAGCTTCTTATGACTAACTAAGGGACCACTCGTAAACATAGGTTTTAGGAATTTCAACTTTTATATTTGATGTTGATTATACAAAGTATTATTTTACCTACTATAACCTAATTAGTATTAATGAGAATCATCCTTGGCTTTTGTTCTACCAAAGTTTGCCCAGGCATGCATTGATAAATGATGAATTGAGTGGGATAGCTTGTTCCAGGTTTGGGTGAGTAGGAAGTACCAACAGAATGGAACAACAAATCGAGAGTGCTTATTCTGATTATGTTGGTTTAAAAACATTGTCTATGAATTTGGCTTGAAACAAGCTTCGGAAGCATTGTAGAGTGAATGTAGTTCCTTGACCTAAAGTCTACCAATTATTTTCATTTCCAAAAATTTATTATTATATTATATGAATAGGCTTTTTGTTCTTAGAGTTTAGAAATAGAACATTTCAGACTGCTTGTTAACTGAATCTGAATTGTCATCTTCATTAGACAAAGACGCCATTGTGATAATGTTGGAAAGGAAAAAGAATTTGGTTGATACGAATAATGCAGGCACTTGTAGCTATTCTTTGCACATTTGATATCCGAAGGAGATTGTGGGTGGTATTTGAACAGAATGCTAGGTTCTTCTTCAAACAACATTTATTGGGGTTCTATATGGGATCGCCTAGGATTCTTCTTCATTATGGATTTCTATAGATTTGAATTAGTAGTGTTGGGTATGAGATTTAAAGGTGGAGCATTGCATTTGAGGCATGGGCCTGCCGACTTTCGATATTTTTTATTATTTTTTAGGTCCTCGGCTGTGACGACTAACTATTCTATTATCATTTAGGGAGTCTTAGGCTGGATCACGAGTAATATCCTAAATGGTTGGTCTTTGGTTCGTTTTGAAATGGGCTGGCTTGTTTGTCTTTTATAAATCAGTTTTTTCAATTCATGGGAAATGAAGC
>JBAPGN010001922.1:0-79029 GCA_037355405.1 Vitis amurensis | reverse complement strand
GTTTTGGTGGTTTTCATAGTATTTGACACCAAAAGCAATCCAAGATTGAGGAGAGTTCTATGGAATCCATGGCAAAGCAATTAGAAGCTCACTAACATGAAAAACCTAAGCTTTGAAGCTTTATAGTCCTTTGTCATAAGCAAATCATGAATGCAAGGAGGGAAAGCAAAGAGAGAAATCTAACATGAAGAATTCAAGAGGACAGCAACTTTTGAAGCACTTTCTGGAGCTCATTTCATGTATACTATATGTCGTTTCAAAGCTTTTGGAGTTAGCAATCCAATGCTTCAAACGGTGCACAAATCAGAGTTGAAATGAAGAAGTTAGAGCCATTGGAAGCCGATCACACCAAGCTGAAGGCCAATTTCATAGGTTGCGAAATCAACCTTAAGCTGCGAAATGGTGACCTTCAGCTTGTGAAATTTCCTAGCCATCTTGCATGCCTACGAAATCCTTCTGAGTGCTTCCAGATATTTGCAACCGACATTTTTAGATTTTTTTGCTTTAGATATTTGATGTCTAAATCCCCATTTTCTCCTTGTAATCCACCAATCATAGGATTCCTTAGTTATTAAGTAAGAACAAAGGGTGAATAACCTCATATATATTGTTTGTAATTTCCATTACAAAAATATCTCGGGAGCTTGTTCTTAGAGATAACTTTTTGTATAGTTTTGAAGGAAGTAAAATACAGAGCTTTGCTCTACCTTACCTACTCAATTTGATTGTATTTTTCTTACTAGGCAAACAAGCTTTGAGGATGTTTCCTCAGAGAATGAGTGGTTAGACTTTTTGTTTCTTGGAGCTAAGGTAGCTGGGTAAGGTTCCGAGTGTAAGAATTGGTAGTTTTGTTGTTTCAGCTATTAATGAAGAGAAAGTGTGACCCATTTATGGTTTTTATGTTTTTAGTTAACTTAAAACACCTTTCAATTCACTTGAGCCAACACTTGGTAAGGCAAGTGATCTCCATCCATAGAGATGCACTAGTTTACCTCTTGCGAGCCTTCAGGAGGTGACTTGAAGGTAGGATTTTCTAGAATTGCCAACACTTGGTAAGCTTTTGGACTCTAAGGAGACATCCATTAGTTATCTCTTATGAGCTTGAGAAGGGAAGTCCAAGGTTAATGATCACCTTGAATGGCAAATGCTAGGTGAGAGGCACGAGCCAATGTAAGATGCATCAGTGAGAGGGAATTAGTGCTGAAATCCATAAAAGGGAAGCATTTGTACAACACAAGTTAGAGAATTAACTATATGTTAATTCTCTAATGCAAGGAAAAGATTCAAGTGATTGGAGCTCTGTTTTTGCATAAGGAGCCTGATCCTAGTGATCCTAAAACTCCAAGAAACACTTTTCTTTATAAGTAATTCCCATTACTTTCTTTTTAGTTAGCTTAAAGCAAATCCTTTTTCAGCCAAAGTTTATGTTTTCTTTTGAAGCTAACCTTGAAATGAAAACGCACCAATTCAACTTTGAATTGGTACCAGTTGTAAGTTCAAAACCCTTCCCCGTGAACCATCCTAGAGCCACTATGCTATATTAGCTAAGGCTATCCTAGTGCATGGTGATATAGGTTATAAATTTTGTTGATTACTCCTGTCTGAGGACCAAACTCAAGGTACACCAGCTAGGCACGCAATCAATGGCCTTGAGCTATTCATAGCATTTAAAGCCCTAAGCTCACGACCCTGAGTTTTTCATGTCAAGCACAACCTATAGTTATTCAATTCATCTAGGACCTTGAGCTCTTGACTTAGAGTCGTTCATGTCATCCATAGCCTTGAGGTGTTCATAGAATCATTAGCCTTGAATTCACGGCCTAGAGTATTTCATATCATCAACTACTGATTCATGCCCGATTGGTGTTCCAATTGATTCAACTCAATTGATGTGCTTTGATCTCAATCCTCAGATGGGAGTAATCAACAAAATTTATAAACCTATTTCACCATATACCGGGGTAGCATTTAGCTAGCATAGTATAGTGGCTCTAGGATCGTTCACTGGGATGGCTTTTCACTTCGCAATTAATATTAGTTCAAAAACTGAATTGGTGCTTTTTCTTTTCTTTGTTAGCTTTAAAAGAAGACATAAGTTTGAATGAAAATGGATGGTATTAAGCTAACCTAACATAAAGTAACTAAAATTAACTAGAAATAAATTAGAAAGAAAAGTGTTTCTTAGGATTTCAAGTTACTAGGATCAAGTGCCAACTGCAAAGTGGGAAATTCCGGATTTTTCTCCTCACATTGGGGATTTAACCTATAGTTATTTCCCGAACCGGTATAGGTTTAACAATGAAGATTTAATCCATAAAAAGTCAATAGAAATGGTAGTCAAGTTCCATTAATGGCTTTAGACACTATGGGTCTTCACCTTGAACCACTTTCCAATGGCTCGTACATGATAACTAATGGACTGATATGGATCTAGCAATAAGCATCCATAGAGACCTGAAGCTTACCATGTATTGGCCATTCAAAGTGATTCAAAGGGATTTAAAGCAAAAATTTAGATTTAGAAGCCATTTATGAACTCCAACTACCTGTATTTATTGCACGAGAGTTTTCCACCTTTGCATCTGGACTTTTCACCTAGCTTCCTTCACCCAAGAAATAAAAGCCTAGCCACTCATCCTCTGAGAAAACATCTCAGAGAATGTTTGGCTAGCAAGAAAATGAAAATGAAAGAGAAGGAAAAATAGAGCAAGGCTCTGTATATTCTATATATTGATCTATTTTTATCTATATCTCTCTATCCGTGTCTTTTACAATGGATGCAAGGGAATATATATAGAGAAGTTTTTCCAACCTTCCTAGCTAAGAAATCTTATGATTGGTGGATTACAAGGAGAAGAATGAAAATTTATACAAAAATATCTAAAAGAAAAGATATCGTGTGGAGTCGGCAAAAACAGAGGAGATTTCGCACCACGCATGGGCTGGTATGCGAAATTCAAGGTGTTGTGCGAATTTCGCACAAGCCTAGAGCAGCTGTCTTCCGAAGGCCATATCTTCCTCATTTCAGATCCAAATCATACACAGTTTGAATTGTTGGATTTTTGACTTCCTGAGCTTTGAAATGGTATATAGCATGTAGAAAATGGACTTCAGGAAGTGCTCCAAAAGTGAGAAGGAAGACTGTAGCTACTGTCCTCTGTTTTCTTCACTTTGTTTTCCTCTTTGCTTCTCTCCTTTACTTGGCTTATCTTAATGATCCAAAAAGCTGTCAAAACACTCAAACTAGCCACAAATATGATTAGAAGTCATTGCTAGGTCCTTAACATGCCAATTGGAATGAGAATGGAGACTACTACACAAAAGTGCTTAAAACATAATGAATTAAAGGCGTAAAATAGCACTTTTTGGGTAGTAATCAACTACCCATTGCTATTCAAAGCATTTAAAGCCTTAATCTCACAAGCCAGAGTGGCTCATGTCATTGAAAGCCTTGAGTTGTTCGTAACATCTAAATCCTTGAGGTCACGACCTGGTGTCATTCATCTTAACCATAGCTTAACGCTGTTCATAGCATCTAGAGCCTTTAGATCAAGACCCAAAGTTGTTCATGTCATCCACATCCTTGAGATGTTCATAAAATCTAGAGGCTTGAGCTCATAACTCAAAATCATTCATGTAAACCATAACCCAGAGTTGTTCATAGCATCTAAAGCCTTGAGCTCATGAACCAGAGTAGCTCATGCCATTGACAACCTTAAGCTCTTCATAGCATCTAAAGCCCTATGCTCATTACCTAGAGTAGCTCATGTCAACCACATCCTCAGATATTCATAGTGTCTAGAGCCCTAAACTCACGACCCCGAGTCATTAATGTCAACCACAACACTGAGATCCTCATAGTATCTATAGCCCTTAACTCATAACCTCGAGTCATTCATGTCATGCATAACCTTGAGGTGTTCATAGCATTTAGAGCTCTAAGCTCACAACCTAGATTTTTTTGTGTCATAAAAAACCCTAACTTGCTCATAGCATTTAAAGCCTAAAGCTCATGACCTGGAGTCATTCAAGTCAACCACAACCTAGAGTTGTTTGTAGCATCTAGAGCCTTGAGCTTACAACCTATTGTAGATCATGTAATCCACAACCCTGAGTTGTTCATAGCATTAAGAGCCTTAAGCTCATGACTCATAGTCTTTCATGTCATCGACAACCCTGAGTTGTTTATAGCATTAAGAGGCTTGAGCTCATGATCAAGATTCATTCACATCAACCAGAGATGATAGTTGTTCATAGTATCTAGAGCGTTGAGATCAGGACCTAGAGTAGCTCATGTCATCCACATCTATAAGCTGTTAATAGCATATAGAGCCTTGAGCTCACAATCCGAAGTTGTTCATGTCAGCCACATCCTAGAGTTGTTCATAACATCAAGAGCCCTTAGCTCATGACCTAGATTAGTCTATGCTATCTGCAACCCATAGTGGTTCGTAACATCTAATGCTCTGAGCTCATGACCTAGAGTTATTCATGTCAAACATAGCTTACACTTGTTCATAGCATCTAAAGCCTTGATATCACGACCCAGAGTAGCTAATGTAATCCACAACCTGGAGTTATTCATAGCATCTAGAGCCCTTAGCCCATGACTTAGAGTAGTTAATGTCATAGTCTTGAGATGTTCATAGCATCAAGAGCCCTGAGTTGACGACCCATAGTCTTTTATATCATCGATAGCCTTTAGCTCTTAATAGCATCTAGAGCTCTAATTTCCAAAGTAGGAGTTGTTCATGTCAACCATAACAGATAGCTATTCATAGCATCTAAAGGTCTAAGCTCACGACCTAGAGTCCTTCATGTCACCCACAGTCCAAAGCTCTTCATAGAATCATAAGCCTTAATCTCACAACCCAAAGTATTTCATATAATCGATAGCTTAGAGTTGCTCATAGCATTTAAAGCCCTGATCTCAAGACCTAGAGTGGCTAATGTCATCAAAAGCCCTGAGTTGCTCATAGCACCTAAACCCTTGAGCTCAAGACCTAAGGTTGTTCATGTTTTCCATAGCCCTGAGATAATCATAGAATCTAGTGGCTTGAGCTTATGACCTAAGATGTTCATAGTATCTATAATCCTTTTTTCATGACCTCAAGTCATTCATGTCAACTAGAACCTTAGGTTGTTCATAACATCTAAAACCATACACTCATGACCCAAAGTCTTTCATGTCATCGACAACCCTAAGTTGTTCATAGCATCTAAAGTTTGGACCTCACAAATTGGAGTCGTTCAAGTCAACCACAACCCAAAGTTGTTTAGAGCATCTAGAGCCTTAAGCTCACGACCCAAAGTAGCTAATGTGATCCATAGCCCTAACATAGCATCTAAAGCCCTGAGCTCATGACCTAGAGTAGATCATGTCATCTACGACCATGAGTTGTTTATCACATCAAGAGCTCCAAGCTCACGAACTGTAGTCTTTCATGTCATCGACAACCCTAAGTTGTTCATAGCATCAAGAGGCCTAAGCTCACAATCGGGAGTCGTTCATACCAAATCCTAGAACTATTCATAACATCTAGAGCCTTGAGCTCACGACCCATAGTAGCTCATGTCATCCACAATCGTGAGCTGTTAATACCATCCAAAGCCATGAGCTCACGACCCAAAGTTGTTCATGTCAGCCACAACCTAGAGTTGTTCATAGAAACTAAAGCCCTAAGCTCACGACCTAGAGTAGCCCATGTTATCCATAACCTAAAGTAGTTCATAGCATCTAGAGACCTCAGCTCATGACCCAGAGTCATTCAAGTCAACCACAACTTAAAGCTATTCATAGCATCTAGAGTCATGAGCTCATGATCCATTATAGCTAACATCTAGAGCCCTAAGCTCACAACCCAGTGTAGATCATGTCATCCACAACCTTGAGTTATTCATAACATCAAGAGCCTTGAGCTCACGACCTATAGTCTTTCATGTAATCGACAATCCTGAACTATTCATAGCATTAAGAACCCAAAGCTCATGATCGAGATTCGTTCACGTCTACCAAAACCTAGAGTTGTTCATAGCAACTAGAGCCCTGAGCTCATGACCCATAGTTGCTCATGTTATCCACAACCATGAAGTGTTAATAGTATCTAGAGCCTTGAGTTCCTGACCCAGAGTTGTTCATGTAAGCCACAGCCTAAAGCTATTCATAGCAACTAGAGCCTTGAGCTCACGACCAAGAGTAGTCGATGTCATCCATAGCTCAAACTTGTGCATAGTATCTAAAGCCCTGAACTTATGACCCAAATTCATTCATGTCAACCATACCTTAGAGTTGATCATAGAACCTATAACCCTAAGTTCACGACCCAGCCTGGCTCATGTCATCCACGACCTTGAGCTATTCATATCATCTAAAGCTTAAGCTCACGACCCGAAGTCGTTCATGTCAACCATAGCCCTAAGCTGTTCATGATATCTAGAGCCTTGAGCTCATGACTCTAAGTCATTCATGTTATCCACAATCCTAAGTTGTTCATAGCATCTGTAACCCTTAGCTCAAGAGCCAAAGTCTTTGCTGCCATCAACAACCTTGAGTTCTACATAGTATCTATAGCCCTAAGCTCATGACCTGGAATCATTCATGTCCACCATGGCCCAGGGTTTTTTATTTCATCTAAGGCCTTGAGCTCATAACCTAGAGTAGCTCATGTCATCCATAAACTTGAGCTATTCATAGCATCTAGAGCCCTATGATCATGACTCTGAGTCATTCATGTCAACCATAATAGAGTTGGTCATAGCATCTAGAGCCTGAGCTAACGACCCGGAGTAGCTCAAGTCATCCACAGCCTTGAGCTGCTCATAGCATCTAGAACCCTGAGCTCTCGACCCGAAGTCATTCATGTCAACCATAGCTCCAAGTTGTTCATTGTATCACGAGCCCTAAGATAATGACTCGGAGTCATTCATAGCCCTGATCTCAGGACCCATAGTTGTTGATCTCATCCATAGCCCTGAGCTATTCATAGTATTTTAAACCTTGAGCTCATAGGATCCTGAGTTGTTCATATCATCCACAACTTAGAGCTACTCATAGAATTAAGAGCCTTAAGCTCATGACCAAGAGTCATTCATGTTATCCATAACCCTGAGCTCGTGATATAGAGTCATTCATATCATCCATAACACTTGAGCTGCTCATAGCATCTAGAGGCTTAAGGTGACAGGATCCCTAGCCGTTCACATCATCCACAATGTTGAGTTGTTCAAAGCATCCATACCCTTCAGCTCATGACCTAGAGTGGCACATATCATCCACAGGCTTGAGTTGTTCATAGCATCTAGATCCCTAAGCACATGACTTAGAGTTGTTTATGTCATCAATAGCCTTAAGCTATTCATAGCATTTAGACTCCTAAGCCCACGACCCAAAGTTGTTCATGTCATCATAAGCCTTGGGTTATTCATAGTATCTAGTGTTGTAAGTTGATGACCTGGAATAGTTATATTATCCACAACCCTAAGCTATTCATAGAAATTAGAGCCATAAGATCATGACCAAGTATCATTCATATTATCCATACCTCTAAGTTGTTCATAGTATATTGTGGCTTAAGCTCATGGGATTCTAGGTCATTCATGTCAACCACAACCTCGAGCTGTTCATAGTATCTTAAGTTGTGAGCTCATAACTCAGAGTCATTCATGTCATCCACCACCCTTAACTCGTGACGCAGAGTCATTCACATCATCCACAACCCTAAGCTACTCATAACATCTAGAGGCCTTAGCTCACGGGATATCAAGTCATTCATATCATTCACAATGCTTAGTTGTACAAAGCATCCATAGCCTTGAGTTGTTCATAGCTTTTAAAGCCCTAAGCACATGACCTAGAGTCATTCATGTCACCAACAACCCTAAGCTATTCATAGAATTTAGACCACTAAGCCCATGTCCTAAATCTTTCATGTCATCTAGAGCCTTAAGATTTTCATAAAATCTAGAGCCTTGAGATCACGACCCAGAGTCATTCATGTCATCCCTAACCTTGACTTTTCAAAGCATTTGAAGCCTTAAGCTCATGACCCGGAGTCATTCATGTCCACCATAACCTCGAGCTGTTATAGCATCTAGAGCTCAGAGAACACCACTTAGAGTTGTTCATGTCATCTATAGCCCTAAGCTATTCATAGCATTTAGAGCCTTAAACTCCTAACCCGAAGTAGTTCATGTCATCCACAACCCTGAGTTGTTCATAGCTTCTAGTTCCCTAAGCTCACAACTCAAAGTCATTCATGTAATCCTCAACCTTAAGTTGTTCATATCATCTAGAGACTTAAGCTCATGACCCGAAGTCATTGATGTTCACCACAACCTTGATTTGTTCATAACATTTAGAGCCCTGAGCAGACGACCTTGAGTCATTCATTTCATCAATAGGTCTAAGATATTCATAGCATCTAGAGCCATAAGCCCACGACCCAAAGTTGTTCATGTCATACATAGCCTTGGGTTGTTCATAGCATTCTAAGTCTTAAGCTCATAACCTGGAGTCGTTCATGTCATCCATAGCTCTGAGCTATTTATAGCAATTAGATTCATAGGCTCATGACCAAGAATCACTAATATCATCTTTAGCCATGAGTTGTTCATAGCATCTTGAGGCTTAAGATCACAACATCCCGAGTTGTTCATATCATCCATAGCTTTAAGCTACTCATAACATCTAGACCCTTGAGCTCACAACCTTGAGTCGTTCATGTCAACCATAACCTTGAGTTGTTCATAGTATCTGCAACCGTTAGCTCACGACCCAAAGTCGTTCATGTCATCCATGTCCCTCAGCTCATGATGCAAAATCATTCATATCATCTACAACCTCGAGTTGCTCATAACATCTAGAGGCCTGAGCTCAAGGGATCCCAAGACATTCATATCATCCATAATGTTGAGTTGTTCAAAGCATCAACAACCATGAGCTCATGACTCAGAGTATCATATATTATCCAAATCCTTGACTTGTCTATAACATCTAAAGCCCTAAGATTAGGACCTAGAGTCGTTCATGTCAACCATAACCCTTTGTTGTTCATAATATCTAGAGCCCTTAGCTCACTGCAAAGAGCCATTCATGTCATCCATAACCCTATTCTATTCATAGCATCTAGAGCCTTGAGCTCATGACACATAGTCATTCATGTTATCCAAAGTCGTGAGCTATTCATAGTATCGTGAGCCCTAAGCTCACAACCCAAAGACATTCATGTCCGCCACAACCCTGAGTGGTTCATAATGTCTAGATTCCTAAGCATATAAACCAGAGTCATTCATGTCATCCATAACCATGAGTTGTTCATAGCATCATGAGCCCTAAGCTGATGACATGATGTCATTCATGTCATCCATAACCCTGAGTTGTTCATAGCATCCAGAGCCTTTAGCTCACGACCTGGAGTTGTTCTTATCAACGATAAGCCATTACTATTCATAGCATTTTAGAGCCATGGTTTCACGACCAAGAATTGTTCATATCATCAACACCCCTAAGATATTCATACCATCTAGAGGCTTGAGTTCAAGGGGTCCTGAGTTGTTCATATCATCCACAACCTTCAACTATTCATAGCATCTAGAGTGCTAAGGTCACGACCCAAAGTCATTCATGTCAACTACAACCCTAAGCTATTCATTGTATTTAAAGCCCTGAGCTCATGACTTGATGTCTTTCATGTTATCCAAACAATTGAGTTGTTCATAGCATTTAGAGCCATGTGATCACAACCAAGAATCATTCATATCATCCACAACCGTAAGCTATTTATAGCATCTATAGGTTTGAGCTCATAGGATTCCAAGTCATTCATATCATCGACAAAGCTGAGTTGTTAATAGAATCCATAGCCTAAGCTCACGATCTAGAGTAGCTCATATGATCTACAACCTTGAGTTGGTCATAGCATTTAGAGCCTGGAGCTCATGAACTAGAGTCATTCATGTTAACCATAGTTCTGAGTTGTGCATGGCATTTATAGCCCTGTGCTCATGACCTAAAGTTGTTCATGTCATCCACATCCCTAAGTTGTTAATAACATCTAGAGTCATGAGTTGTTCATAACACTTAGAGCCTTGAGTTCACGACCCAAAGTCATTCCTGTTCACCATAGCCTTGAGTTGTTCATATCATCCTTAACCTTGAGACGTTCATAGCATCGTAAGGCCTAAACTCACGGGAGCTTGAGTCATTCATATCATCCACAAATCTTAGCTTTTCGTAGCATCTAGAGCCCTAAGCCCATGATTTGAAGTGGTTCATGTCAACCACAACCTTGAGTTGTTCATAGTATCTGGATTCATGAGCTCACGACTTGGAGTCATTCATGTCATGCATAACCTTGAGCTCATGATACAGAATCATTCATATCAACTACATCCTTGAGTTGTTCATATCATCTAGAGGCCTAAGCTCAAGGGATCCTAAGTCGTTCATATCACCCACAATGTTGAGCTATTCAAAGCATCTACAACCTTGAGCTCATGACCCAAAGTAGCATATATCGTCCCTAGCCTTGAGCTGTTCATAGTATCCAGAGCCTTGAGATCATAACTCAGAGTCGTAAGTCCACGACTCGAAGTGGTTCATGTCAACCACAACCTTGAGTTGTTTATAGCATTTAGAGCCCTTAGCTCATGACCTTGAGTCATTCATGTAATCTATAACCTTGAGTTGTTTATAACATTTAAAGCCTTGGGCTCACGACCAAGAATCATTCATATCATCCACACCCCTGAGCTATTCATTTCATATGGAGGCTTGAGCTTATCGGATCCCAAGTCGTTCATATCATCCACAACCCTAAGTTGTTCATAACATCCAAAGCCTTAAGTTAATTGGTGGGAAAAATCCAGATCTCTCTGTTTCCCAAGTCTGGATTAGGTTAGGAATATGCCTAACTATCCTAGGCTCCTTCTAAATTCTATGCATAATGAAAAAAAAAAATTATACTTTAAGAGGATTTAGAAAGTGGTAACAAAAACCATTCCTCGAATTCAGATGTTCCTAAATCAAATCCACATGGTGAAGATAAAGATCAAAATTGTAGAAGTCTCGTAAACCTGAAGTCTTCCACTCGATGAGTCGAACCCTGATCTTGGCACACTTTCGATAGGAAGGAAAAGAAGGTGGAGGCTATGGCATTCTAACTCTCTAGATGGTGGAAGACAAAAGCTATGGAAATCTTAACCCTTAGGGGATATTTATAGGGTTCCTAAGTGAGCTTAGGTTACTTAATCTAACTGAAATGGGTTATAATTGATTAATTAACCCAATAGAGCCTACTAATTAATCACTTAATCCAATCCAGAGACCTTGTTCACTTACCCCTATGCAACCTTACATAATTACCAAAATGCCCTTATGCATAAAAGTGAACTTAGAGCCAATTCGACTCTCATAACCCATACCAATAAAGATATATGAGCTCATAGTTGGGACCATTGGGACCTATAGGAAAACTGGCTCCATTGGATCCAATTCTAATGTTGATTCAACATCCCACTATAGAGAATCAACTGAACTCTAGTATCCTATGTAAAGAACAACGACACACCAAGTGCTCCTCGGGTCCATTACCTGGTATCCATTGTGCTCAGTCTCCCTATGAACTAGTGTTTGTAGTTTAATAAGGTGAAAGCTATCAGTCTTTCAAGACTACCTCTACCATTCTTGAGTTGCAGATCCTCCTATTATGTGTTCAATTAACATATCATAGCTCTTGAAGAGTCGATGTCAAGTTCCACTTAAGGAACTACTATGGCCATAGTTTCCATGAATACACCTCCTTAGGATCACTCAATGGAACATTCTATCTCGATCCCAATAGATATCATGGTGCCTTTATTGAGAATACTTGTTTCTACTGGCTTCCATTAATAGTGAGCCAATCCATAGGGAATATATGATTAGCTTACGATCTTACCCATAGGTCAAAGCCACTACTAACTTCAGCACAAGCTCAATATTCTTTCAAGGTTAACACATAATACAATGAAGCAGTTTGGTAGAAATGCACCTAAGTCATGTACAGTGCAGAAGGTTGAGGCAAGAATGCTCATAGAGTATAATACATGGAATAACAATGGATAATAGTGAAACTGGAACATCATTCAATAAATAATGAATTCCAAATTTATTACATCATGTCATACTTTTAAGGGCTCTATCCTAACACTAAAGCCCTTAGCTCACGACCCAGAGTAGTTCATGTCAACCACATACCTAAGTTGTTCATATCATCTAAAACCTTGAGCTCATGACAATGAGTCGTTCCTGTCATCCATAGCCTTGAGGTGTTCATAAGATTTAGAGTCTGGTGCTCATGACCAAGAATCGTTCATATCTTCTATAACCCTAAGCCGTTCATAGAATCTAGAGGCCTGAGCTCACGTGATCATGAGTTATTCATATCATCCACAACTTTGAGTTGTTCATAGCATCTAGAGCCTTGAGCTCACGACACAGAGTTGTTCATATCATCCACATCCCTAAACTATTCATAGCATCTAGATTCCTTAGCTCATGACCCAAAGTAGTTCATGCCAACAACAACCCTGAGTTGTTTATAGCATCTAAAGCCTTGAGCTCAAGACCCGGAGTTGTGCATGTCATCCATAGTCCTGAACTGTTCTTAACATCTAGAGCTTTAAGCTTATGGCCTTGAGTCATTCATGTCATCCACAGCTTAGAGTCATTCATAACATCTAGAGCCCTGACCTCACGACCTAGGGTTGTTCATGTCATCCACAACCCTTAGCTTTTATAACATCTAGAGGCCTAAGCTTAGAGGACCCTAAGCCATTCATATCATCCACAACTCTGAGTTGTTCATAGAATCTAGAGCTTTGAGCTATTCATAACATCCAAGGTCTTAAGCTCACGACCATTAGTCATTCATGTCATCTAAAACCTAAAGTTGTTCATGACCAAGAATCATTTATATCATCCATAGCCTTGATCGATTTATAGCACCTAGTGGTTTAAACTCACAGGATCCCAATTCGTTCATATCATTCATAACCTCAAGCATTTCATAGCATCCAAAGCCATGAGCTCAATACGTGGAGTAACCCATGTCATCCATAGGCCTACGTTGTTCATAGCATCTAGAGCCCTAAGATCATAACCTAGAATCATTCATGTCAACCATATACCTAATTTATTTATATCATCTAGAGCCCTGAGATCACAACCTTGAGTAGTTCATGTCCTTTACAGCCCTGAGTTATTCATAACATTTAGTGCCTTGTGCTCAAAACCAAGAATCGTTCATATAATCTAAAGCCTTGAATTGTTCATAGCATCTAAAGGCCTAAGCTCACGAGATCCTAAGTTGTTCATATCATCCACAACTTGGACTTGTTCACATCATCAAGAGCCCTGAGCTCACAACATGATGTCATTTAAGTCATCCACATCCTTGAACTATTTATAGAATCTAGAGCTTTGAAGTCATGAATTAGAGTTGTTCAGGACATCCATAGCCTTGAGCAGTTCCTAACACCTAGAGCCCTAAGCTCACTACCTTGAGACGTTCATGTCACCATAGTCGAGAGTTGTTCATAGCATCTAGAGCTCTAAAATCAAGACCTTGAGTCGTTCATGTCATCCATAACCCTGAGTTATTCATAACATTTGGAGCCTTCTCCTCACGACCAAGAATCATTCATATCACCCGAAGCCCTAAGCTGTTCATAGCATCTAAAGGCCTAAGCTCACAGGATCCCATGTCATTCATATCATCCAAAACTTTGAGTTGTTCATAGCATCTAGAGCCTTGAGCTCACCACACGAAGTCATTCAGGTCATCTATATCCCTAAACTGATCATAATATCCAGAGCCTTTAACTCATGACCCAAAGTCATTCATGTCAACCATAGCCCTAAGTTGTTCAAACATCTGGAGTGTTGAGCTCACAACCCAAAGTTGTTCATGTCATCTAGAGTCTTGAGTTGTTCTTAACATCTAGAGCTCAAAGCTCATAATCTTGAGTTGTACATGTCATCCATAGCCTTAAGTTGTTCATAGAGCTCAAGACTTGGAGTCATTCATGTTTCCATAGCTCGAAACTATTCATAGCATCTAGAGGCTTGAGCTCACGGGATGCCGAGTCGTTCATATCAGCCAAAACTTTGACTTGTTCATAGAATCTAGAGCCTTAAACTCACAACACGACATTGTTTATGTCATCCACATCCCTGAACTGGTCATAGCATCGAGAGCCTTGAACTCATGACTTGGAGTCATTCAGGTCATCCAGAACCTTGAGCTGTTCCTAACATCTAGAGCCCTGAGCTCATGACCTTGAGACATCCATGTCATCCATAGTCGAGAATTGTTCATAGCATCTAGAGCCCTAAGCTCATGACCTTTAGTCATTCATGTCATCCACAACACTAAGTTGTTCATAACATTTTCAAGTCATTCATAGCTCCGAGAGGCTTGAGCTCATATGATTCTAAGTCATTCATATTGTCCATAACCTTAAGCTATTCATAGATTTTAGAGCCATGAGCTCAAGACGCGGAGCAACTCATATCATCCATAGGCTTGAGATGTTGAATGCATCTAGAGCCTTGAGCTCAAGATTCGGAGTCGTTCATATTGACCATAAACATGAGTTGTTCATAGTATTTAATGCCTTGAGCTTAGGACCTTGAGTCGTTCATGTCATCTACAGTCCTCAATTGTTCATAAGATATAGAGCCTTGGGCTCATGACTAAGAATCATTCATATCGTCCACAATCCTAACTTGTTCATAGCATCCAAAGTGCTTAGCTCAGGTCCCGGAGTAGCTCATGTTATCCACGAGCCTGACTTGTTCATAGCATGAGCTCATGTCCCAGAGTTGTTCATGTCATTCACAATCCTGAGTTGTTCATAACATCTAAAGCACTGAGCTCATAACCTGGAGTCATTCATGTCAACCACTACCCCGAGCTATTCATAACATTTAGAGCCCTAAGCTCATGACCCCAAGTTGTTCACGTCATCCACAATCCTGAGCTATTCATAACATCTAGATCATTGGGCTCATGACCAAGAATTATCCATATCATCTAAGCCCTGAGTTGTTAGTTGTTCATGTCAACCATAACCCTTAGTTGTTCATATCATCTAGAGCCCTCAGCTCATAGGATCTTAAGTCGTTCATATCATACATAAAGCTGAGTTGTTCATAGCATGCAGTGCCTTGAGATCATGACTCAAAGTAGCTTATGTAGTGAAATGCCTTGATTTATTCGAAGCATGTTGAGCCCTGAGATCATAACCCAGAGCCGTTCATGTCAACCACATATTTGAGTCGTTCACAGTATCTAGGATATTAAGCTCACGAACTGGAGTCGTTTATGTCATCCATAGCTTTAAGCTCATGATGCAGAATCGTTCATATCATTTACAACCCTAAGCTTTTCATAGCATGTAGAGGCTTGAGCTCACAACCCGAAGTTTTTTATGTCAACCACAACCTTGAGTTGTTCATAGTTTGTAGAGCCTTGAACTCACGACCTAGAGTCGTTCATGTCATCCACAACCCTGAGTTGTACATAGTATCTAGAACCCTAAGCTCATGACCCAGAGTTGTTTATGTCAACCAAAGCCTTGAGTTGGTCATATCATCCAAAGCCTTGAGCTCACAACCTAGAGTCGTTCATGTTACAATCTTGAGTTGTTCATAGCATTTAAAGCCATGGATATACGACCAAGAATCTTTTATATCATCCACACCACTGAGTTGTTCATAGCATCTAGAGTCCTAAGCTCACATGATCCATAATCATTCATATCATTCATAACCCTTAGCTATTTCAAGCATCCAAGGCCCTAAGCTAATGATTTTGAGTAGGTCATGTCATCCATAGTCCTAAGCTCTTCATAGCGTCTAGAGTCCTAAGCTCACAACCCAAACTCTTCATGTCAACCACAACCTTGAGCTTGAGCTCATGACCCAGAGTCTTTCACGTCAGCCATAGCTCTAAGTTGTTCATAGCATTTAGAGTCATTGGCTTAGGACTAAGAATCATTAATGTCATCCTCAACCTTGAGTTATTCATAACATCTAAAGGTGTGAGCACATGGGATCCCGAGCCATTGATACCATCCATAACATTGAGCTATTCATAACATCCATAGCCCTACGCTTACGACCTAGAGTAGTTCATATCATCCACAACCCTAAGCTTTTCATAGCATCTAGAGCCTTGAGTTCATGACTCAAAGTCATTGATGTCAATCACAACCTTGAGTTGTTCATAGCATCCAAAGCACTAAGCTCATGACGTAGAGTCGTTCATGTCATCTACAACCCTAAGCTTATGACATAGAACCAGTCATATGATCCATAGTCCTAAAATGTTCTTAGAATCTAGAGGTTTGAGCTTATGGGATCCCTAGTCATTCATATCATCAACAACACTGACTTGTTAGTAGCATCAATAGCCCTAAGCTCACAACCTGGAGTAGCTCATATCATCCATAGTCCTGAGTTGTTTATAGCATCTAGAGTCTTGAGCTCACAACCTGGAGTCATTCATGTTAACCAAAACCTTGAGTTGTTCATAGTATCTAAAGACCTAAGTTCACGACCTAGAGTGATTCATGTCATCCACAACTCTGAGTTGTCCATAACATCTTGAACCCTAAGCTCACAACCTAGAGTTGTTAACATAAAAAACAACCCTAAATTGTTCACAACATTCAGAGCCTTGAGCTCATGACCCAGAGTCATTCATGTCATCCACAACCCGGAGTTGTTCATGGTATTTAAATCCATGGGCACGTGACTAAAAATCATTCATATCATCCATAACTCTAAATTTTTCATTGCATATAGAGCCCTGAGCTCATGACCCAATGTTGTTCATGTCAACCATAGGCTTGAGCTATTCATAGTATCTAGAGCCTTGAGCTCATGGCCTAAGTCAACCACTACCATGAGTTGTTCATAGCATATAGAGCCTTGAGCTCATGATTCAAAGTCATTCATGTCATTCACAACCATGAGCTATGCATGGCATTTGGAGCCATGGGAAAATGACTAAGAATCGTTCATATAATCAACACCCATGAGCTTTTCATAGCATCTAGAGTCCTGAGCTAATGGGATCCGTAGTTGTTCATATCATCAACAATCTTAGGTTTTTCATAGAATTCAGAGTCCTAAGCTTATGATCGAGATTTGTTCATGTCATGCACAACCCTAAGCGGTTCATAGTATCTAAAGGCCTGAGTTGACATGATCTAAAGTCGTTCATATAATCCACAACTCTAGGCTATTCATAGCATCTAAAGCCTTGAGCTCTGAACCTGAAGTCGTTCATGTCAACCAAAGCCCTAAGTGATTCATAACATCTATAGGCTCGAGCTCACGGGATTATGAGTCATTCATATCATTCATAACTCTAGGTTGTTCACAGCATTCATAACCTTTACCTCATGATCCGGAGTAGCTCATGTGATCCACTGCCCTGAGCAGTTTGTAGCATTCAAAGCCTTAAGCTCATGACCCACAATAACCCATCTCATCCCTAACTCTGAGCAATTCATAGCATCAAAAGCCCTGAGCTCACGACTTAGAGTCATTTATGTCAACCACAACCTTGAGGTGTTCATAGTATCTAAAGCGCTCAACTCACAACCAAGAGTTGTTAATGTCATCCACAACCTTAAGCGGTTCACAACATCTAGAGGCCTGAATTGACAAGATCCTAAGTCATTCATATCATCCATAACTCTGAATTGTTCATTGGTTCTAGATCCTCGAGTTCACAACCCAAAGTCTTTCATGTCATCCATAACCCTAACCCATTCATAGCATTTAGAGGCTTGTGCTAATGATGCAAAATTTTTCTTAAAATCCACAACCTTGAGTGGTTCATAGCATCTAGAGGCTTAAGCTCATGAGATCCTGAGTTGTTCATATCATCCACAATTTTATGTTCTTTATAAAATCCAAAGCTTGAAGCTCACCACCTGAAGTAGCTCTTGTCATCTACAGCCCTTAGCTATTTATAGCATATAAAGCCCTAAGCTCATGACCAAGAGTCGGTCATGTCAACAACAACACTCGGTTGTTCATAGTATCTAGAGCCTTAAGTTTCCGATCTAGAGTCATTCATATCATCCATAACCCTGAGTTGTGCATAGGATCTATATCCTTAAGCTCTTGACCCGGAGTCTTTCATCACATCGACAGACCTAAGTTGTGCATAGCATTTAGAGCTTTTAGCTCACAACCCAAAGTCTTTCATGTCATTGACAGCCCTGAGTTGTGCATTACATCTAAAGGCCTGAGCTCATGTCCTAGAATCTTTCATGTCAACCATAAACCTGAGTTGTTCATAGTATCTAGAGGCCAGAGCTTAATAACCGGAGTCATTCTTGGGTTGTTCATAGAATTTAGAGCCCTAAGGTCATGACCTGGAGATGTTCATGTCAACCATAGGCCTGAGTTATTCATAACATCTAAAGGCCTGAGCTCACAACCATAAGTGATTACTACTCAAAAAGTGCTATTTCATACCTTGTAATTAACTCTTTTAAACACTTTTGAGTAGTAGTTATTACCTTTTAACCCAATTAGCATGTTAAGGACCCTTGCAATCAATTCTAATCAAATTGTGTTAAGTTTTGGTGTTTTGATAGCTTTTTGATCACCAAAGCAATCCGAGATTGAGGAGAGTTCTTTGGAATCCATGGCAAGGCAAATGGAAAGCTCAGAAACATGAAGAACCAAAGCTTTGAAGCTTTAAAGTCCTTTGCCATAAGCAAATCCGGAATGCAATGAGGGGAAGCAAAGAGAAATCTGCCATGAAGCATTCTTGATGACAGTAATTGTAGCCACTTTTGGAGCACTTCTTGGAGTCCCAATTATACATGCTATATGTCGTTTCGAAGCTCAGGAAGTCAACAATCCAATGCTTTAAACAGTGCACGATTCAGAGTTGAAATAAAGGAGTTACAGCCATTGCAAGCAGATCACTCCAAGCTGAAGGCAGAATGTTGCACGACTGCGAAATCAGCCTTTGGCTACGAAAATGTTGTCCTTTTGCTGGGAAAATTTTGCAGCCATTTTGCACAGTGCTGCGGTGTTCTCTTAAAGCTTCCCGATATGTGCGACCGACATTTTGAGATTTTTTGCTTTAGATATTTGATGTCTAAATCCCCAAACTCTCCTTGTAACCCACGTATCATAGGATTCCTTAGTCTTTAAGCAAGAACAAAGGGGTGAATAACCTCTTATATATAGTTGTAATTTTCTTTACAAAGAAAAATCACTCTCAGGAGCTTGTTCTCAGAGACACATCCTTTGTACAGTTTTGCAAGGAAGTAAAATACAGAGCACTTGCTCTGCTTTTCATATATATTTTTGTTTTCTCGTTCTTTTTATTTCTAGCCAATCAAACTCTGAGGATTTTTCCTCATAGGATGAGAGGCCAGACTCTTCATCTCTTGGAGTGAAGAAAGCCGGGTAAGTTCCCTCATGCATAAATTGGAAGTTTTTTTGTTTTAGTTTTTAATGAAGAGAAAGTGTGACCCGTTAATGGTTTTTATCTTTTTAGTTAACTTAAAATGCCTTTAAATCACCTGGGCCAACACTTGGTAAGGAAAGTGGTCTCCGTCCATTGAGATGCACTAGTTTACCTCTTGTAAGCCTTTGGGACGTGGTTTGAAGGTAGGATTTTCTAAAATAGCCAACACTTGGTAAGCTTTTGGATTCCAAGGAGACATCCATTAGTTATCTCTTGCGAGCTTTTGACGAGTAATCTAAGGTTAAGGATCACCTTGAATGGCAAATGCTGGGTGAGAGGCCTGAGTCATTACAAGATGCATCAGTGAGAGGGATTTAGTGTTTGAACCCATTAAGGGGAAGCATCTATACCACACCGGTTAGAGAATTAACTCTATGTTAATTCTCTAATGAGAGGAAAAGAAATAAGTGACCGGAACTCTCCTTTTTGTATGAGGAACCTGAGCCTATTGATCTAAACTCCAAGAAACACTTTTCTTTGTAATTAAAATCAGTTACTATTTTTAGTTAGCTTAAAACCAATCTTTCCAAAGTTTCTGTTTTCTTTTAAAGCTAACCTTGACTTGAAATGAAAAGGCACCAATTCAGCTCTTGAATTAATATCAATTGTGAAGTGAAAACCCATCCTAGTGAATGACCTTAGAGCCAATATGCTATGCTAGCTAAGGCTATCCTAGTACATGGTGTAATAGGTTATAAATTTTGTTGATTACTCCCTGAGAACCAAAATCAAGGGACACCAGCTGGACACGAATCAAATGGCACCAGTGTAAGGGACCATTGAGAGGACATGAATCAGTTGAGACACCAATTGGGAACGAATCAAATGGCGCCGTTGCCGGGGATGGTGCCACTTTACAATGATATCACTTTTCTATAGTACTTGTGATCTTCATCACAAGTTTGGTGACTTTTCTTTTCCTTTTACTAACTCTTTTTATTTGTCTATTTTCCTTTGTTCATATTTTAGTATATCTTTTAGTTAGCTTTTAGTTTACCTTAATTTTTTTCTTTGAATTGTTTTTCTTTTGTTTTCTTTTATTTTCTCTATTTTTAATTCAAAAATTGCTAGTTGTGCATGCCATATTGAATACAGGATAGCAGAGGAAGACATGAACTTCATGAGTTATGTGGCTGAAGTTTCAAGAGGATGGGATGAACCAAATGCTCGAAATATGGGGAGAAAGACGTCTCAACCTAATGCTAAAGGTGAGATGTATATTTTAAATGGTGGCATAGACATGAAGGCAAAGATTGCAGCTATGGCAAGGAGATTGGAAGAGCTAGAAATGAAGAAGATGCAAGAAGTGCAAGCCATCTCTGAAACACCATTGCAAGCTATGCCTTATGCCATTTGTCTATCTTATGAGCACTTGGTGGAAGAGTGTCCTACCATTCCAGTGACGAGAGAAATGTTTTGTGATTGCAACACCTACAATTCCAATTGGAGGGACCATCCAAGTTTCTCTTGGAAACCACAACCACCCCAGTACAAGCAACATGTTCAAGCACTTCCGCAAGCCTTGAACCTTGAACAAGCTATGGTGAATCTTAGCAAGGTCATGGGAGACTTTGTTGGAGCTCAAAAATCCATCAATGCTCATCTCAGTCAAAGAATTGACAGTGTAGAGAGTTCATTAAACAAAAAGATAGATGGAGTGCAAAATAATCTATCTCAAAAGCTAGATAATCTCCAATATTCAATCTCAAGGTTTGCCAACCTCAACAAAGTGTAAGAAAAAGGAAACTTTCCTTCTCAACCTCATCAAAATTCCAAAGGTATCCATCAAGTGGAAGCTCAAAAGGGAGAATCTTCAATGGTGAAGGAAGTTAAAATGGTTATCACTTTGAAGAGTGGTAAAGAGGTTGATCTACCCACATCCAAGCTAGAGCATGATGAAAAGAGTGAAACAGAGAAATAAAAGAGGGAGGAAATCAAAGGAAAGAAAAAGGGGAAAAGCATAGAGAAAGATGACTATGATTTTAATGTAGATGAAGAACCACAAAGGATAGTCATCAAGGAAGAAATGATGAAGCACATGCCTCCACTTTTTCTCCAAGCTTTGTATGGCAAAATCATACAGAGAAAGTCTCCAGTGAGGGATGCAAACTTCATATGGGATCTGGGCAAGCTAAATCAGGATCAAATTTTTTGATGGACTTAGTCTTTTTAAAGACTAGCTAGTCCATATCTTTTTGTTTTATTTATTACTTGTTTTAATTTTGATTTCAATGCTTTAATTTTACTTTGTTTTGATGTAACATAGGTTTTTGGATGATCAAAATCAAGAGGAATGTCAAAAAAGGTGAAAGAAGGAAGTTGGGAATCAAAAGGAGCTCAAAAAGCAAGGAGAGAGCATGGGCTACGAAATTTCGCAGCAAAAGTGACCCGCTGCGAAAATCGACTCCCATTGCGAAACCATTTCGCAGCCATCCATCTTTCTCTGCAAAAATTTTCGCAGCCACGAAGTGACCCCATGGCACACGAGTGCCATTTCGCAGGCCCGTACACCCATTTCGCAGTTGCGAAACCTCTACACCTTGAAAATCCTCCATTTCGCAGCCGACACGCCATTTGAAAGGGTGTTTCGTAGCTGCGAAAATACCCTTTGGCACACAAGTGCCATTTCGCAGCCAAGTACACTCATTTCACAGCTGCGAAATGGTTTCAAAATCTCCATGCCTTAAAATCCTTCAGTGCACACACCATGAAGCCACACCCCCATTTTGGCAACTGTTGGACACATTTCAATCACTTACTGAAGTCCATTTCATGAATACCATATTTCATTTCAAATCTTGGGAAATCAGGAGTCCATAGCTTCAAACGGTCCTCAATTTGGAGTTGAAACAAAGAAGTTATGGCCGTTTGAAGACTGTGCAAACAATGAGCTGAAATGTCGCATCCACACCCCATTTTGCTACTGTTGGACACATTTTTGAAGCCCTTACTGGAGCTCAAATTATGCATACTATATCTTGTTTCAAATATTGGGAATTTAGGAGTCCAAAGCTTCAAACGGTGTTCGATTTGGAGGTGAACGAAGAAGTTATGGCGGTTTGAAGATGACTGTGCAAAGCTGAATGGAAATGTTGCAGCCGCACCCCATTTCTCTACTGTTGGACACCTTTTTGGAGAACTTCCTGGAGCTCAAATTATGCATACCATATGTTGATTCGAATCTTTGGAATTTAGGAGTCCAATGCTTCAAACGGTATATGATTTGGAGTTGAAACGAAAAAGTTATGGCCGCTTGAAGACGAACGCGCAAAGCTGAGCGGGAATTTCGCAACCGAGGAGCCATTTCGAAGGGTGTTTCGTAGCTGCGAAACCACCCTTTGGCACACGAGTGCCACTTCGCAGCACCGTACGCCCATTTCGCAGCTGCGAAATGGGCTGCAAAAATCCCCCCTCTCCAAAATCCTCTCCCCGCTGTGGAAACGATCTCCAACCTTCAAAAATGGGATGCGATCTTCTTTTTTATGTTTCTTTTTTCCTTTTGGCTTCAAAATGGCTACAAAATGATCTCCAAGCTTCAAAATGGATGCAAAATGATTTCCAAGCTTCAAAATGGGCTGCAAAAATGTTTTTCTTTTTTCCCTTTGGCTGCAAGATGATCTCCAAGCTACGAAATGACCTCCAGGCTATAAAAATGACTTGAAAAATGAAGAGAGGTTTGCAAAAACACTTTGCAAAGCCAAGGGAAGTTGCAAAAATGCCAACAAAGCCCCGCACCATGCATCTAAAGAGGAGAGCCCTCTCACTAAGATCACACACACCAAGTCTCTCACTCCATTTCTTACCTCCTTAAATTATCAAAGCCCATAGCTCCAACTTAGAGCTCCAGCTAAGAGACTATTCTATCTAAGGAGACTACCAGAACAGAGGCCAAAGTCCTGATCCAACCCACTTAAGAGGCCACCACAGATGCATCAGCTCCATAGGACCCTACCATTATTTGATCATCTCTTTACTTTTTGCCTTTATATATTATACATAATTCCATATTTTGATGTCTTATATTCTGGGATTGGATGTATTACTGATGATGCATCATATATAGACATCAATTCTTGTTTAAACTTGGCATTTTTCTATTTCCTCTACTCACTAACTCTTTTGTTTTTTTTTTAAACATGCGGTTTCTCCAATACGACTCAGACTCCATGTCACTCAGGAGGTACCAGTTCCTCCCTATTTTTTAATCGCTTTTTTCACATTGAGGACAATGTTCAGCTTGGTTGGGAGGAGAGTTGAGGAAGGAAGTTTTGTTATTAATGCTAAGTTATTTTGGTAATTTAGTTTTTTTTGGCTTAATTTTAAAATTTTTTAAAGTTTTTATTCTACTCTCCATGGTTATTAAGGAAAATTTCTCAAAAATGAAATGGGCGAAATTGAATTTTTGTCTTTTTACTTGACTTAGATTTTGTATTATGCTTACTAAAGTTGATGAATTGTTGAAGCTTCTATTGAATTCAACCTTAGTTCTTCCACTTTAAGCTATTCACACACTGTGCACAATAGGTTCTGATTATAAGATGAAAAACTATTTTCTTCTTGACTTAGGAAAATTTAGACTTGGTACCTTTGACCTCATTTAATAGTGTTGGGACACCTTATAAAAGGCCAATGAGTCTTTGAAAAAAAAAAAATGCTTGCTTGCCTTGAAACTTGAGCAAGGTCCAAGGGGTATATGGTGAAAATCTTTAAAACCTGGTGCCCTAAGCCTTCATTGGTTGGGAGTCACCAACCTCAATGCTCGTTACAAGGGTGGATAGGTGGAGTTTAACATACTGTAGGTGCTTGGGTATTAAAATTCATTCTCAAAAGTCCGGGGTAAAATCCGAGGAGCTAGTGGTTGAAAGATCCTTAAAGCTTGATGCCCTAAGCCTTAATTGGTTGGGAGCCATTGATGGATCCCCGTTACATGGACAATTTAGAAAAGAATACCTTTAAGCCTTGTACTCCTACAATGAAAAAAAAAGTGTGAAATAAAAAAGGTGCGTTCTTAGCCTATTGGAGGTTGATCAACTTGCTAAGCTTTGAAAAAGAACTAGGTTGGAGGGAGAGATTAGTTCAACATACTATATTCGGAAGCTAATAAATAACACTTAGATTTTTATGGAAGAGTAAGGTTTGACCCTTTGGGAGTGGAAACTCTTTTAAAGCTTAAATTTGCATAATGCCTTCTCTTTAAGAATTGTGATTAGACAAGTTATTTGATAACTCTTGTTGAAGTTTGAGTTTTATTTCTTTAATGTTCCATGTGAAAGTTAGATCATCATGCCACTTGGAAGCAATCAACGACAACCCTGAGTTATTCATAGCATCTAAAGCCTTATGATCATAAGTCAGAATTGTTCATCTCAACTAGAGCAAAGAGCTATTCTTTGCATCTAGAGCCCTAAGCTCGTGACCACGAGTTGTTCATGTCATCCATAGGCCTAAACTATTTATAGCACTTACAAGCTTAAGCTAATGATATAAAATCATTCATATCATCCACAACCTTAAGTGGTTCATAGTATCTAGAGGCTTGAGTTAATAGGATCAAAGTTGTTCATATCATCCATAACTCTAAGCTATTCATAGCATCTAAAGCCTTGAGCTCTCAACTTGGAGTTGTTTATGTCAACCATAGCCTTGAGCAATTCATAACATCTATAGGATCGACCTCACAGGATTATGAGTCATTCATATCATTCACAACTCTAGGTTGTTCATAGCATCCATAACCTTTACCTTATGATTTGGAGAAGCTCAAGTCATCTACTATCCTAAGCAGTTTGTAGCATCCAAAGCCCTAAGCTCATGACCCACGATAGCCCATCTCATCCACAATCCTGAGCAATTCATAACATCTAAAGCCCTGAGCTCATGACTTAGATTCGTTTATGTCAACCACAGCCCTGAGTTGTTCATAGTATTTCAATCCTTGAGCTCATGACCAGGAATCGTTCATGTCATCCATAGTCCTAAGATGTTCATAACATCTAAAGGCTTGGGCTCATGATGAAGAATCATTCATATCATCCACAGACTTTAGTGGTTCATAGCATCTTGAGGCATGAGCTCATAGGATCTTAAGTCATTCATATCATCCATAACTCTTAGTTGTTCATTGATTTTAAAGCAATGAGCTTAAGACCCAAAGTCTTTCATGTCGACCACAACCCTGTCCATAGTATCTAGAGCCCTGAGCTCATGACATGAAGTTGTTCATGTAATTCATAGCCCTAAGTTGCTCACGACCTTGAGTCGTTCATATTAACCACAACCCTGAGCTGTTCATAGTATCTAGAGTTTAGAGCTCCCAACCTATAGTCTTCAAGTCAACAATATCCTTGAGCTATTCAGAGTATCTAGTGGCTTCATCTCATGACCCGAAGTCGTTCATGTCATCCATAGCCCTGAATTGATCATAGGATCTAGAGCTCGTAGCTCAAAACCTCGAGTCATTTATTTCAACCCTAACCCTGAGTTGTTCATAGTATCTAAAGCCTTGACCTCAAGACCCAAAGTCTTTCAAGTTAATAACAACTCAAAGTTAGGCATAATATCTAGAGGCTTGAGCTCATGAGCCGAAGTCGTTCATGTCATCCATAACCCTAAGTTGTTCATAAGTTGTAGTTGTTCATGTCATCCATAACCCAGAGTTGTTCATAGCATCTAGAGCCTTAAGTTCATAACCTGGGGTTGTTCATGTCAACCACAACACTGAGTTGTTCATAGTATCTAAAGTTTTGAGCTCATGACCCAGATTTTTTCATGTCATCCACAACCTTAAATTATTCATATGATCTAGAGCCTTTAGCTCATAACCCATAGTCATTTATGTGAACAACAACCTTGAGCTACGCATAACATCTAGAGCCTTGAGCTCACGACCCGAAGTCTTTCAAGTCAATATCAGATTTGAGCTATTCATAGTATGTAGAGGCCTGAGCTCATGAGTAGGAGGCGTTCATGTCACTCATAGTCTTGAGTTATTCATACTAATCTAGAGCCCTCAGCTCGCGACCTAAAGTTGTTTATGTCAACCATAGCTCTGAGTTGTTCATAGCATCTAAAGCCTTAAGCTAATGACCCATAGTTGATTACTACTCAAAAAGTGCTATTTCATAGCTTGTAATTAACTCTTTTAAACACTTTTGAGCAGAAATTATCACCTTTTAACCCAATTAGCATATTAAGGACCCTTGTAATCAATTCTAATCAAATTGTGTTAAGTTTTGGTGTTTTGATAGCTTTTTGATCACCAAAGCAATCCGAGATTGAGGAAAGTTCTTTGGAATCCATGGAAAAGATGTCCAGATAGGGCGTCCAGACACACCATCGGAGGGCGGCGGAACATGGGTTGTGGCAAGCTGGCGAAATGACATAGCAAGGCTTGCTCACTTTAGTCAATGATC
The DNA here is from genome assembly GCA_037355405.1 of Vitis amurensis. Taxonomy (NCBI): domain Eukaryota; kingdom Viridiplantae; phylum Streptophyta; class Magnoliopsida; order Vitales; family Vitaceae; genus Vitis; species Vitis amurensis. The sequence continues at coordinate 52,070 of JBAPGN010001922.1, read as the reverse complement.
TGGACAACATATTTGGATAGGATATGCTATCGTCTGGGGTGTGATGTTCACAAGTGTCGTGTGCTTCTCCCTGAGGGAGTCCGGATAGGAGAGCGCGCCGCGTGTCCTCTTGGGGAATCCGGATGGAGTTGCTCCAGATAGCGATGCACGCTTCGTGTCATCAGGGGGAGGGGTCCATACACCTTGCACACGCAGACGGTCCCCCTTGCGACGCGCGACATAGGTCATTCCACCCGGGGAAGAATTCTATATGGCCGACGTTTCACCTTCTCCGGATATCTCACATCCAGAATTCTTCCCGGTCAAACATGTCCAGATCCTCTGATCGGATATCTCATATCCGGCGCCTGACGTCGGATGGGAGAGGAGGGCGTTTCAACTTCCCCGATCAGACATGTCCGGATCCTCTGATAGCGCTTACCCGGAGAGTTTTTCTCTCAGTATATAGTGTCGTGGTGTTCTCCTGAAGCTTCCCAATATTTGCGACCGACATTTTTAGATATTTTGCTTTAGATATTTGATGTCTAAATCCCCAAATTCTCCTTGTAACCCACCTATCATAGGATTCCTTAGTCTTTAAGCAAGAACAAAGGGTGAATAACCTCTTATATATAGTTTGTAATTTTCTTTAGAAAGATATATATGAATCTATCTCGAGAGCTTGTTCTCAGAGACGGATCCTTTGTAAAGTTTTGAAAGGAAGTAAAATACAGAGCGCTTGCTCTGCTTTTCATATATATTTTTGTTGTCTTGTTATTTTACTTTCTAGCCAATCAAACTCTGAGGATTTTTCCTCAGAGGATGAGAGGCTACACTCTTCGTCTCTTGGAGTGAAGAAAGCCGGGTAAGTTTCCACATGCATAAATTGGAAGTTTTGTTGTTTTAGTTTTTATGAAGAGAAAGTGTGACCCGTTAATGGTTTTTATCTTTTTAGTTAACTTAAAATGCCTTTAAATCACCAGGGCCAACTCTTGATAAGGCAAGTGATCTCCATCCATTGAGATGCACTTGTTTATCTCTTGCGAGCCTTTGGGAGGTGGTTTAGAGGTAGGATTTTCTAAAATAGCCAAAACTTGGTAAGCTTTTGGACTCCAAGGAGACATCCATTAGTTATCTCTTGCGAGCTTTTGATGGGTAATCCAAGGTTAAAGATCACCTTGGATGGAAAATGCTAGGTGAGAGGCACGAGCCATTGCAAGGTGCATCAGTGAGAGGGAATTAGTGTTTGAACCCATTAAAGGGAAGCATCTATACCACACCGGTTAGAGAATTAACTATATGTTAATTCTCTAATGCGAGAAAAAGAAACAAGTGATCGGAACTCTCCTTTTTGTATGAGGAACCTGAGCCTAGTGATCTAAACTCCAAGAAACACTTTTCTTTGTAATTAAAATTAGCTACTATTATTTTTGGTTAGCTTAAAACCAATCCTTTTTCAAACATCTTTATGTTTTCTTTTAAAGCTAACCTTGAAATGAAAAGGCACCAATTCAGCTCTTGAATTAATATCAATTGTGAAGTGAAAACCCATCCCAGTGAACGACCCGCTATGCTAGCTAAGACTATCCTAGTACATGGTGTAATAAGTTATAAATTTTGTTGATTACTCCCTTCTGAGGACCACAATCAAGGGACACCAGCTAGACACGAATCAAATGGTACCACTATCAGGGACCATTGAGAGGACATGAATCAGCTGAGACACCAATTGGGAACGAATCAATAATATCGGCCTGAAGTAGCTTAAGCACCTCAACTCACACCACCTCTTGCATGTGAGGATTCAACCTTCGCTGGGATGAACTAGCTTAGCTTCTTCTTCCATGTATATATGATGAGTACAGATTAAAGGGTTGATCCCTTTCAAATCAGAAATTGTCCACCCTATCGCCTTCTTGCATCTCCTAAGGATTTCAAGTAGACAACCCTCCTGAGTAGTGGTAAGAGATGAAGAAATAACAATAGGGCTCTGCTTATTCTTCTCCAAGTATGCATACTTCAACTCCGTGGGTAATGGCTTCAAAATAAGCTATGGGGGCTCCTCCTTAATGGCTTCTTGTGTCTCCTCCTTATTGAATAAAGGGAGAATTTCTTCTCTCATCTTCATAGGAGGCAGAGTAACAAGCAAATCTAAGGGTTCGGGTAATCCTTCATCAAGATCCCCAAAATTCTCATTCAGATCTTCTAGCATCTTCTAATCACAATGCTCCTGCACTAAGTTATCAATCATACACACCTCTTCTGGTCCTTCTTCTTCTCTCGGATGGAATTGTTTATTACACATATAGAAGATGTTGAGTTCTAACGTCATGTTGCCAAATGTAAGCTGCATGACTCCATTCTTACAGTTGATGATAGCATTTGAAGTAGCTAGGAATGGTCTTCCAAGTATGATAGGAATATAGTTAGTTCCTTTGGCGACCAGATCCGTATCAAGAACAACAAAGTCTATTGGGTAGTAGAACTTGTCAACTTGAACTATGACATCTTCAATCATACCTCTTGGAATTTTCACAGATCTATCTACTAGAGATAGAGTGATTGATGTTGGTTTCAACTTTCCTAGTCCCAATTGCTTATAGATAGAGTAGGGTAGCAAATTCACACTTGCTCCCAAGTCCAACAAAGCTTTCTCCACACACGTCTCTCCAATCATCACTGATATGGTAGGACATGCCAGATCTTTGTATTTCATTGGGGACTTGCACTGTATAATGGAACTTACTTGCTCAGTTAAGAAGGCTTTCTTACTCACATTCAACCCTCTTTTGATAGTGCATAAGTCCTTCAGGAATTTTGTATAAGTCGGAACTTGTTTGATCTCGTCTAGCAAAGGGATATTAACTTTCACTTGCCTCAACACTTCAAGAATTTATGATGTGTTGTTGATTCCCCTCTTGCCAAGTAAAGCTTGTGGGAAAGGTGGAGGCATGTGCTTCTTGATAACTTCTTCTTGGTTGATGGTCCTCTCCGATTTTTCATTCACCTTAGCTTCAAGGTCCTCCTTCTTTGTACTGCTTCCTTTCCTTTTTCCTTTGTTTTCCTCCCTCTTCTCTTTCTCTACTTTAGACTCTAGTTCTTGCTCTGGCTCTTGCTCTGTGATTACTACTCAAAAAGTGCTATTTTATAGCTTGGAATTAACTCTTTTAAACACTTTTGAGTAGTAGTTATCACCTTTTAACCCAATTAACATGTTAAGGACCTTTGCAATTAATTCTAATCAAACTGTCTTAAGTTTTGGTGTTTTGATAGCTTTTTGATCACCAAAGCAATCCAAGATTGAGGAGAGTTCTTTGGAATACATGGCAAAGCAATGGAAAGCTCAGAAACATGAAGAACCAAAGCTTTAAAGTCCTTTGCCATAAGCAAATCCGGAATGCAAGGAGGGGAAGCAAAGAGAAATCTAACATGAAGCATTCTAGATGATAGTCATGTAAACCACTTTTGGAGCACTTCCTAGAGTTCAATTTATGCATGCTATATGTCGTTTCAAAGCTCAGGAAGTCAACAATCCAATGCTTCAAACGGTGCACAACTCGGAGTTGAAATAAAGGAGTTACAGCCATTACAAGAAGATCACTCCAAGCTGAAGGCAGAATGTTGCATGGCTGCGAAATCAGCCTTTCGCTGCGAAAATGTTGTCCTTTTGTTGTGAAATTTTCACAGCCATTTTGCACAGTGCAATGGAATTTCTCCTGAAGCTTCCCGACCAACATTTTTAGATTTTTTACTTTAGATATTTGATGTCTAAATCCCCAAACTCTCCTTGTAACCCACCTATCATAGGATTCCTCAGTCTTTAAGTAAGAACAAAGGGTGAATAACCTCTTATATATAGTTTTGTAATTTTCTTTACAAAAAAAATCTCTCGGGAGCTTGTTCTCAAAGACAACCTTTTGTATAAGTAAGAAATATATCTACAAAGCACTTGCTCTATTTTTCCTTCATATTTTTGTTTTCTCGTTATTTTTCTTTCTAGCCAATCAAACTCTGAGGATTTTTCCTTAGAGGATGAGAGGCTAGGCTCTTTGTCTCTTGGAGTGAAGAAAGTCGGGTAAGTTTCCACATGCATAAATTCGAAGTTTTGTTGTTTTAGTTTTTAATGAAAAGAAAGTGTCACCCGTTAATGGTTTTTATCTTTTTAGTTAACTTAAAACACCTTTAAATCACCTGGGCCAATACTTGATAAGGCAAGTGATCTCCGTCCATTGAGATGCACTTGTTTATCTCTTGCGAGCCTTTGGGAGGTGGTTTAGAGGTAGGATTTTCTAGAATAGCCAACCTTGGTAAGCTTTTGGACTCCAAGGAGACATCCATTAGTTATCTCTTGCGAGCTTTTGATGGGTAATCCAAGGTTAAAGATCACCTTGAATGGCAAATGCTTGGTGAGAGGCACGAGCCATTGCAAGGTGCATCAGTGAGAGGGAATTCGTGTTTGAACCCATTAATGGGAAGCATCTGTACCATACTGGTTAGAGAATTAACTATATGTTAATTCTCTAATGCGAGGAAAAGGAACAAGTGACCGAAACTCCCTTTTTGTATAAGGAACCTGAGCCTAGTGATCTAAACTCCAAGAAACACTTTTCTTTGTAAGTAAAATCAGTTACTATTTTTGGTTAGTTTAAAACCAAACTTTTTTCACTCAAACATCTTTATGTTTTCTTTTAAAGCTAACCTTGAAATGAAAAGGCACCAATTCATCTTTGAATTAATATCAATTGTGAAGTGAAAACCCATCCCAATGATCGACCCTAGAGCCACTATGCTATGCTAGCTAAGGCTATCCTAGTACATGGTGTAATAGGTTATAAATTTTGTTGATTAGTCCCTGAGGACCAAAATCAAGGGACACCAGCTGGACATGAATCAGCTGAGACACCAATTGGGAACAAATCACTCTGGCTTGGGTGTAGGCAGATCAACCTCTTTACCACTCCTTAGAGTGATCATTGCTTAACCTCCCTCATCTGAGAAGATTCTCCCTCCTGAGCCTCTACTTCATGGATAACCTTTGGATTCTGATGAGGCTGAGAAGGAAATTTTCCTTTCTCTTGCATTGTGTTGAGATTAGTAAGCCTTGAGATCTGGTACAAGTGATTATCTATCTTTTGAGATAGATCATTGTGCTTCCCATCCATCCTTCTGTCTCTATTGGCCATTTCTTGCATGATATGAGCATTTTCTTGCTTGATTTGGTCATTGATGGATTTCTGGTCTGCTAAAAAGTCTCCCACGACCTTGTTAAGATTTAGAATGGCTTGTTCAAGACTTGAGGCTTATGGGGGTGCTTGGCTAGGTTGCGTGTACTGAGGTGCCCTTGGCTTCCAAGAGAAATTTGGATGGTTCCTCCAATTTGAATTGTAGGTGTTGCTATATGGAGCATTATTATTGGGCTTGAATTCTCCAATAAAATTTGCTTGATCCCTAAACATTTCTCTCACAGTTGCCATCATAGGACACTCTTCCACCAAATGCTCAAAAGATTGACAAATTAAACATGGCTTAGCTTGCATTGGTGTGTTTGAAATGGCCTGCACTTCAAGTTCCTCCAATCTTCTTCTTGCCATAGTTGCAAAGTTTGCTTTCATATCAGTTCCTTCATTCAAATTATACATCCTACCCTTAGCATTAGAAGTGTTTGGTTGAGAATTCATTCTTCCCACTTCTTTGGCATCAGGCTCATCCCATCCTCTTGAAACTTCAGCTACATAATTCAAGAAATCCATGGCTTCCTTTGGATTCTTACTCATGAAGTCTCCTCCGCACATTGTTTCTAAGAGTTGCTTCATTGAGGAAGACATACCGTCGTAAAAATAGCTCACCAATAGCCATGTATCAAAGCCATGGTGAGGACAATCATTGATAGCTTCCATGTATCTTTCCCAACATTCATAGAATTTCTCATTCTCCTTAGCTGAGAAGTTTGAGATTTGCCCCTTTTCAAGTCGTTTGTCCAATGAGTAGAAAAAAATTTCTTGAGAAATTCAGCTTGCAAATTAGTCCAAGATCGGATACTCCTTGGCCTTAAAGAATTAAGCCAGACTTTGGCCTTGTCCTTTAAAGTGAAAGGAAATAGCTTAAGCCTTATCAAGTCAATTGAAGCTCCTCCTTCTCGGAAAGTGTTACAAACTTCTTCAAATTCCTTGATATGTTGGTAGGGATTCTCATGGTCCATCCCATGAAAAATAGGTAGAAGTGGCACAATATGTGGTCGGATCACTAGCTGCTCTGTAGGTGGCACTATACATGATGGTGCACTCATACGAGGTGGATGCATGCAGTCCCTTATGGATCGGTATGCGTTGAGATTTTCAACTGGAGCATGTTGACTATGCTGATCTTCAGGTATAGCTTCCATGACTTCCACTTCCAATTCCAACTCTGTTTCGTGAGGATTTTTTATTTTCACAAGTCTTCCCTCATTGTCTCGTATCCAATATGGCATACACAACTAGCAATATCTGAAACAAAAATAAAAACAAAGAAAACACAAGAAAAACAATTCTAGAAAGAAAGAAAATTATGGTTAAATAAAATCTAATTTAAAAGCTAAACTAAAAAAAAAAAAAAACAGAGATAAATTAAAAAAAATAAAAAGTTTAGTAAAGGAAAAGAAAAATCAGCAAACTTGTGATGAAAATCACAAGTATTCTAAAAAGATCATATCATTGTGAAGTGGCACAATCCCTGGCAACGACGTCATTTGATTCATGCTCAGTTGGTGTACTCTGATTTAGTCTTCAGATGAGAGTTATCAACAAAATTTATAAGCCTATTTCACCATATACTAGGGTAGCATAGCTAGTATAGCATAATAACTCTAGGATCGTTCACTGGGATAGGTTTTCATTTAACACCTGATATTAGTTTAAAGAATTGGTTTGGTGTTTTTTCTTTTGTAAGTTAGCTTTAAAATAAAACATAAACTTTGGTTTGAAAAGGTTGGTTTTAAACTAACCAAAAATAGTAACTGATTTTTAATTACAAAGAAAATGGTCTCTTAGATTCTGAGGTCACTAGGTTCAGGCCCCTTATTCAAAAATGGAGATTCTGGATCTTTCCTTGCATTGGGGATTTAACCTATAGCTATCCTCCCAACTGGTGTGTTATAGTTGCTTCCCATTAATGGTTTCAATGCTAATTCCCTTTCACTGATGCATCTTGCACTGGCTCGTGCCTCTCACCTAGCATTTGCCATTCAAGGTGATCCTTAACCTTGGATTACCCTTCACAAGCTCGCAAGAGATAACTAATGGATGTCTCCTTAGATTCCAAAAGCTTACCAAGTGTTGGCCATTCTAGAAAATCTTACCTTTAAACCACCTACCAGAGGCTCGTAAGAGATAAACTAGTGTAACTCAATAGATGGAGTCCACTCGCCTTACCAAGTGTTGGCCCATGTGATTTTAAGGCGTTTTAAGTTAACTAAAAATATAAAAACCATTAACGGGTCACAACGTCCTCTTCATTAAAAATTGAAACAAGGAAAACTCCCACTTTTGTAGTCGAGTCCCTTACCTAGCTCCCTTCCGTCCAAGAGATAAAAAGTCTAGCCACTTATCCTCTGAGAACACATCTTTATAGCTTGTTTGGCTAGAATGAAAAATACAATCAAAATGAGTAGGTAAGGTAGAGCAACGCTCTGTATATTTCTTACTAAAAACATGTACAAGTGATCCCCACTCCAATGTCTTCTCCTCCAGAGAGACGAGAGATATCAGAGATGTCTAAGATATGAGGGATAGATATTACAAGGAGATATCTTAGGATATATAAAGAGAGATATTTTCAACCTCTTAATTAGATATCCTAAATATCTTAAAAGATCTTCAACTGATTACAAGGAGAGAATTGATAATTACACCAAATATCTTAAGGTAAAAATCTAATAGAGTCGGTGTAAAATATCTAACTATTACATTTTCACATTGGAGAAAGGTGATGTGAAATTTTTTGCATTGGAGAAAGTCAGTGCGAAAATTTTCGCATCAAGGAATGTCAATGCGAAAATTTTCGCATCAGGGAATGTCAATCCGAAATTCCTTTTCAGCTTTGTGCAGTTGCCTTCAATTGACCATAACTTCTTCGTTTCAGCTCTAAATTGCACACCGTTTGAAGCGTTAGACTCCTAACTTCCAGATCTTCGAAATGATATATATTGTGTAGACAATGAACTCCAGGAAGTGCTCCAAATTTTCCTTGAAACTGCTGTCCTTTGAATTTCGCATAGCATGTGAAGATTTCGCATCACCATGCAAAATTGCTTCATGATGGATTTCTTTCTCTGATCCTCTTCCTTACATCTCTTGATTATCTTCGAAGCTCATTTTCAAGGGTTGCACATAGTTCTCCCTCATTCTTTGCTTGCTTCAATGATCAAAAGGCTACCAAAAACACCAAAACTAGCCAAAAATTGATTAAAAACATTTGCAAGGGTCCTTAACGTGCCAATTGAGTTAAAATGTATTAATTACTACTCAAAAGTGTTTAAAAGAGTTTATAACAAGCTATAAAAGAGCACTTTTTGAGTATTAATCAGTTCTTAATGACATGAAAGACACCAGATCGTGAGCTCAAGGCTCTAGATTTTATTAGTAACATAGGGTTGTGGATGACATGAATGACTCTAGGTCGAGAGCTTAAGGCCCTACATGATATGAACAACTCTAGGTTATGGTTAACATTAATGACTCCAAGTATTGAGATGAAGGCTTTAAATGCTATGAATAGCTCAGGCCTGTGAATGACATACACCACTTTAGGTTGTGAGCTCAGGCTTCAGATGCCATGAAAAGCTTTCGGCTATGGTTGACATGAACGACCCCAGGTCATGAGCACAAGGTTATAGATGTTATGAACAACTTAGGATTGTCAATGACATGAAAGTATCCAGGTTGTGAGCTCAGGGCTCTAGATTCTCTGAACAAGTTAGGGTTGTGGATGACATGAATGACTCTCGGTCATGAGCTTTAGGCCCTAGATGCACTGAACAACTTTAGGTTGTTGTTGACATGAAAGACTCTAAGTCGTGAGCTCATGGCTCTAGATTCTATGAACAGCTCAAGGTTATCGATGACATGAACTACTCTAGGTCATGAGCTCAAGGCTTTAGATGCTATGAAAAGCTCTAGACTGTGATTGACATGAACAAATTCGAGTCATGAGTTGACGACTCTAGATGCTATGAACCTCTTAGGGTTTTTATGACATGAAAAACTTGGGATTGTGAGCACAAGGCTCTAGATTCTATGAGCAGGTCAGGGTTGTGGATGACATGAACGACTCTCAGTCCTGAGCTCTAGGCTCTAGATGCAATGAATAGCTCAAGGCTATGGTTGACATGAAATACTCTGAGCCATAAGCTCATGGCTTTAAATGCTATGAATAGATCTATGCTATGGTTAACATGAATGGCTCCGGGTCGTGAGTTCAGGGCTCTAGATGCTATTAATAGCTTAGGGTTATAGATGACATGAGGTACTCTAGGTTGTGAGCTCAAGGCTGTAAATATTATTAATAACTTTCGACTGTGATTGACAAGAACGACTCCCCGTTGTGAGCTAAGGGCTCTTGATTCTATGAACAACTCAAAGTTGTCGATGACATGAAATACTACAGGTCATGAACTCAGAACTATAGATACTATGAACTACTTAAGGTTGTGGTTGACATGAACTACTCTAGGTAGTGAGCTCAAGGCTTTAGTTGCTATAAACAACTAAAAGATATGGATAACATGGGCTACTCTAGGTCGTGACCTCAGGGCTCTAGATACTATGAATGACTTTATGTCGTGAGCTCAAATCTCTATATGCTATGAACAAGTCAGGGCTATGGATGACATGAACACCTTTGGGTCATAAGGTAAGGGATTTAGATTCAATGAATAGCTCTGGGCTATAGTTGAGATGAACGACTCCGAGTTGTGAGCTCAGGGCTTTATATGCTAAGAATGACTCAAGGCTTTAAATTCTATGAACAATGTTGGGTTGTGGTTGAGATGAACGACTTTGGGTTGTGAGCTTAAAGCTCTAAAAGATATGAATAACTTAGGGTTGTCGATGACATGAAAGACTCCGAGTTGTGACCTCAAGCTTTAGATTCTATGAATACCTCAGGGTTGTTGATGACATGTATGAGACTGGTTTTTGAGCTCAAAGCCCTAGATTTAATGAACAACTCTAAGTTATGGTTGACCTGAAAGACTCTAGGTCGAGAGCCTAAAGCTCTAGATCCTATGAACAACTCAGGGTTGTGGATGACATTAGCCACTCTATGTCTTGAGCTCATGGCTCTAGATGCTATGAATACCTCTAGGTTATAGTTGACATGAACGACTCTAGGTCATGAGGTTAGGGTTCTAGATGCTATTAATAGCTCAAGGTTGTTGCTAATATGAGCTACTCTAAGTCATGAGCTCAGGCCTTTAGAAGATATGAACAACTCTGGGCGGTGGTTGACATGAACGACTTCGAGTCGTGAGCTCAAGGTTCCTAATACTCAGAACAAATCAGGGTTGTCAATGACATGAAAGACTATGGGCATGATCTTAAGGCTCTAGCTACTATAAACTGCTTAAAGTTGTGGTTGATATGAATGACCCTAGGTCATGAGATTAGGGCACTAGTTGCTATGAACAATTGAGAATTGTGGATAATAAAGGATACTCTAGGTCGTTAGCTTAGGGCTCTAAATGCTATGACCAACATTGGGTTATGGTTGACATGAATGAATCTGTGTCATGAGCTTCGAGCTCTAGATGCTATCAATAACTCAGGGATATGGATGACATGAAAGACTCTAGGTCGTGAGGTTAGGGCTCTAGATGGCATGAATAAATTTGGGTTGTGGTTGACATGAATGACTCCAGGTCATGAGTTGAGAACTCTACATGCAAAGAATGGCTTGAGAATGTGGATAACATGGGCTACTCTAGGTCGTGAGCTTTAGGCTCTAAATGCTATGAACAACGTTAGGTTGTGGTTGACATGAACAACTCTAGGTTATGTGCTTAGAGCTCTAAATGCTGTTAAGAGCTTAGGGTTGTCAATGACATGAAAGATTATAGGTTGTGAGTTTAGGGCTCTACATACTATGAACAAATCAGGGCTATGGTTGACATGAACAACACCTGGTCGTGAGCTCAAAGCTCTAGATGCTATGAATAGGTCAAGGCTATGAATAACATGGGCTACTTTGGGTCATAACCTCAAGGCTCTAAATGTTATGAATAACTTTGGGTTGTTCTTGAAATGAATGAGTCTATGTCGTGAGCTCAAGGCCCTAGATGCTATGAATATCTTTGGGTTGTGGTTGACATGAATGAGTCTATGTCTTGAGCTCAAAGCCCTAGATGCTATGAATGACTCTAGGTCTTCAAGTCAAGGCTCTAGATTTTAAGAACAACTCTGGGTTATGGTTGACATGAATGACTGTAAGTCGTGAGCTTTGGACTTTATATGCTTTAAACAACTCAGGGTTGTTGAAGACATGAAAGACTTTGGGTCATAAGCTTAGGGTTGTGGGTGATATGAATGGCTCAGGGTTTTGAGCTAAGGGCTACGAATACTATGAACATCTTAGGGTTGTGGTTGACATGAATGACTTCGGGTCATTCGCTCAAGGGTTCAGATTCTATGAACAACTCAGGGCTGTCAATGACATGAGCCACTCATGGTCTTAAGCTTAAGGCTGCAAATGCCATGAATAACACTAGGTTGCGGTTGATATGAATGACTCCAAGTCATGAGCTCATGACTTTAGATGCTATTAACACCTCAGGGCTATGGATGACATGAGCTACTCTTGTTCGTGAGCCCAGGGCACTAGATGCTATCAATAGCACTTGGTCATGCTTGACATCAATGACTTTGGGTCATGAACCGAGAGCTCTTGATGCTATGAATATCTTAAGGCTGTCGAGGACATAAAATACTACAGGTTGTGAGCTCAAGGCTCTTGATGGTATGAACAACTTAGGAATGTGAATGACATGAGCTACTTTGGGTCGTGAGCTTAAGATTCTAGATATTATGAACAACTTAGCATTGTGAATGACATGAGCTCCTCTAGGTCATGAGCACAGGGCTCTAAATGCTATGAACATGTCAAGGTTTTGGATGACATGAATGACTTGAGGTTGTGAGATAAGGGTTATAGATAATGTGAACGTCTCAGGGTTATTGTTGAAATGAACAATCTAAGTCATGAGCTCAAGGCTTTAGATGCTACGGATAACTTAGGGTTGTTGATAACATGTGCCACTCTGAGGCATGAGCTTTTGGGTCTAGGTGCTACGAACATCTTAGGGGTATCGATAATATGAAAGACACTAGGTCATGACCTCAGGGCTCTATATTCTATAAGCAGCACAGGGTTGTGGATGACATGGATGACTTTAGGTCTCTAGGCTGTGGTTTACATGAAAGACACTGGGTTGTTAGCTCAGCCCTCTAGATGTTATGAATAAATCTGGGTTGTGGTTGATGTGAATGACTCTGAGTCATAAGCTCATGGCTCTAGATGCTATGAATAGCTTTAAGATGTGGTTGACATGAATGACTCCAAGTCATGATCTCAGGGCTCTAGATGGTATTGACAACTCAGGGTTATGAATGATATGAGTTACTTTGGTTCATTAGCTTAGGGCACTAGTTACTATAAACAACTTTGGGTTGTGGTTTACATGAACAACTTCGGGTTAGGAGCTTAGGGCTCTTGATGCTATGAATAGCTTAGGGTTATGGATGACATGAGTTACTCTAGTTTGTGAGCTCATGACTCTAAATGTTATGAATAGCTCAGGGTTGTAGATTACATGAGCTCCTCTAGGTCATGAGCTTAAGCCTCTATATGCCATAAATAGCTTTGGGTTATAGTTGACATCAACAACTCCGGGTCATGAGATTAAGGCTCTAAATGCTATGAACAACTTAAGGTTGTCAATGACATGAAAGTCTCCAAGTTGCGAGCTCGGGGCTCTAAATGCTTGAACAACTATCAGTTGTGAGCTCAAGGCTCTAGATGTTATAAATAGCTCTAGGCTGTAGTTCACATGAACGACTTTGAGTCTTGAACTCAAGGCTCTAGATTCTATGAATAGATTCAGGTTAGGGTTGATGTGAATGACTCTGGGTGGTGAGCTCAATGCTTTAGATGTTATCAAGGCTTTGAATGACATGAGCTACTCTAGTTTGTGAGCTCAAGGCACTAGATGCTATGAATAGCTCTAGGGTGTGGTTGACATGAACAACTTCGGGTTGTGAGGTCAGGAATCTTAAAGCTATGAACAACTCAAGGTTTTGGATGACATGAGCTACTCTGAGTCATGAGCTCAAGGCTTTAGATGCTATGAATAGCTCAAGGTTCTGGATTATATGAGCTCCTCTAGGTTGTGAGCTTAGGGCTCTAGATGTTATGAACAACTTTTGGTTGTGGTTGACATAAACGACTTCGGGTTGTGAGCTCAAGGCCTTAGATGCTATGAATAGGTCATGTTGTTGATGATGTGAAAGTCTCCAGGTTGTGAGCTTAGGGCTCTAGATGAGATGAACAGATCAGGGTTGTGGATAACATGGACGATCCTACATCATAACCTCAAGCCTCTAAATGTTATAAACTACTCAAGTTTATGAATGAGATGAACGACACCGAGTTATGAGCTCAATGATTTAGATACTATGAACAATTCAGGGTTGTGGTTGACATGAATGACTCCAGGTTGTGAGTTGTAGCCTCTAAATGTTATGAATAACTTAGGGCTCTAGATTACATGAACGACACCGGGTCACGAGCTTAGAGATCTAAATAATATGAATAGCCCAAGGTTGTGGTTAACATGAACAACTCCTAGTCATAAGCTCAAGGCTCTAGATGCTATCAACTGCTTAGGGGTGTGGATTAGATGAGCTACTCTAGGTCATGAGCTTTGGGCTCTGGATGCCATGAAAAACTCAGTGCTTCAAATTCTATGAACACCTCAAGGTTGTGGATGACATATGCTACTCTAGATCATCTGCTCGGGTGTTTGGATACTATGAATAACCTAGAGTTCTAAATTATATGAATGACTCATGATCCCATGAGCTTAGGGCTCTAGATGTTATGAACAACTAAGAGTTGTGGATGATAAGAACAACTTGGCATCCCATGAGCTTGGTCCTTTAGATGGTATGAATCCCTCAGGAGGTAGATGATATTCATGATTTTACATCATGAGCTCAAGCCTCTATATGCTATGAAGAGCTCAATGTTGTGGATGACATGAATGACTTCGGGAAGTGAGCTTAGGCCTTTAAATACTTTGAATACCTCAGGGTTGTGGTTGACATGAACAACTTTAGGTTGTGAGCTCAGGGCTCTAGAATCTATGAATAGCTCAAAGTTGTACATGATATGGGCGACTTAGGATCCCGTGAGCTCAAGCCTCTAGATGCTATGAACCGCTCTAGGATAGAGAGAATATGAATGATTTTACATCATCAGCTCAAGCCACTGGTGCTATGAACAACTTAGGGTCGTGGATGACATGAATAACTCTAGGTCAGGAACTCAGGGCTCTAGATAACCATATCAACGGCTTCAGGTCATAAGCATAGGGCTCTAGATTATATGAACTGCTTAAGAGTGTGGATGTGATTAGCTACTCTGGGTTGTGAGCTTAGGGCTTTGGATGCTACGAACTGCTCAGAACTTTGAATGCTATAAAAAGATTAGGGAAGTGGATGACATGAATGACTTCGAGAAGTGAGCTCATGGCTCTAAATGCTGTGAACAACTTTAGGTTATGGTTGGCATGAATGACTCTGGGTCGTGAGTTTAGGGCTCTAGATGTTGTGAAAAACTCAAGGCTTTGGATAACATCAAGAACATCGAGTCATGAACTCAAGCCTCTAGATACTATGAACATCTCAAGGCTGTGGTTGACATCAATGAATCCTCATGGTGATTTCAGTGCTCTATAAGCTATGAACAACTCAGATTTGTAGATGATATGAACGACTTAGGATCCTATGAGCTTAAGCCTTTAAATGCAATGAACTGTTCTGGGATGCGGATGATATGAATGATTCTGCATCATGAGCTCAAGCCTCTAGATGCTATGAATAGGTCAAGGTTGTGGATGACATGAATGACTCTGGGTGCTAAGCTTAGGTGATTCATTCCTAATTGGTGTCTCAGCTGATTCATGTCCTCTCAATGGTCCTTGACAGTGGTGCCATTTGATTCGTGTCCAGCTGGTGTCCTTTGATTGTGGTCCTCAGAAGGGAGTAATCAAAAAAATTTATAACCTATTACACCATGTACTAAGATAGCTGTAGACCCTCAATTTTGTCCCTCGACACTGGCATTTATCCTTCGGGTGTCACATCCACCCATCGTTCGCATATGGCACCACTAGGGCCCCTTTTGGGCTTAGTCGGTGTCCGAGCCTCGTGTGGGTTTGTCAGTGGTCCATTGTGGTGCATATGTGGTTCATTTTGGAAGGTTACCATGGCCATTTTCCTAGTCGTTCACATCACGCTATAGGAAGGAAGTGGGGTCATCCCGATGTTTTAGCTTAGTTGGAGTTTATAGGGGCATGTTGAGGTTTGGAGCACTCGGGATTGTTTTGATCGTATCTCCCTCATCCAAACTCGGAATCAAGAACCGTTTCTTTTTATGGATTCCTTATTCTTCCAGGAACATTTTGTAAAATTTTCAAAATTTTTTGCAACCGGTTGGCTGGTTGGCAGCCGGTTCAGCCGGTTCATCAAGTCAGCCGGTGTAGAACACTGATTTTTGGTAATTGTTTTGATCATATCTCCCTCTTCCGAACTCGGAATCAGGCACAATTTTTTTCATGGATTCCTTACTCTACTAGGAACATTCTTTCAAATTTTCAGAATTTTTTGCCATCGGTTCGACCGGTTGGCATCCGGTTCGGCTGGTTCAGCCGGTTCATTGAGTCAGCTGAGGTAAAACACTAATTCTAATAATTTTGAGGCCCAAATCCTACATGGCTCAGGCCCGTAAGCTCCATATCAGTTTTGGGCAATGTTGTGGGTCCATTTTGGGCCTTGGTTTGGGTTCCTTGCAGCCCACCACGAATCCATATGGATTCTTGTTAGTGAAGCAAGCTGAAAACTGAAGGGAGTGAGCTGGCCTCGTAAGTTTAAGAGAAGTAATGAGGGGTGTGGTTCCCATGTTGATGAAGGGGATTTCGGTGCTGAAGGGGAAGGAACCCAGGAGGCTCAAATGGTAAGAGGGGTATGAGTATAAAAGGTGAGAGGATAGGAGAGAAAAGGACAAGAGGGGACATTTTGGAGAAGGGAAATTTTGCTGGTGAGAAAAACAAAAGGTCAGTAGCATCTTTTAAGTTGAGAGTGGGGGGGAAAGCTTCAGAACTGTGGTTTTTTGAAGAGGAGAGTGACAGCATCTCAGTTTTGGAAGTCATCATTGGCATACACGGATCATATTTGGTGGAGATTCTGAGGTAAGCATGCTGAATTTTCTTTACTTACAATTTTTCTTCCTCGTCTTCATATGCTTTTTCTTCTTCCTCATCATCTTTTCTTTCCTTTAATATGAAGATTGTATTGCTTGGTGTGGATAATAAAGGCCACACATGATTGTTGTTGATTGGTTATGAATGGTTTAGGAACTTTCTGACCAAATTTGGGATTTTTTATCAACCGGCTGAACTGGTTGGAAACCGGTTCAACCGGTTCAGCACAATAGCTGGCTGCCTCTGTCAGCCATGAGGAACAACAGCCTTTCTTTCTCCATTTCTCACTCATCCGAGCTCAGAATTGGGAACCGTTTCTTTTGTTTGCTTCCTTAATTACTTAGGAACTTTCTGACCGAATTTGGGATTTTTTATCAACCGTCTGAACCAGTTGGGAACCAGTTCAACCGGTTCAGCACAATAGCTGGCTGCCTTTGTCAGCCATGAAGAACACCTGCCTTTCTTTGTCTGGTTCTCACTCATCCGAGCTCAGAATTGAGAACCATTTCTTTTGTTTGCTTCCTTAATCACTTAGGAACTTTCTAACCGAATTTGGGATTTTTTATCAACCGGCTGGACTGGTTTAACACAATAGCTGGCTACCTCTGTCAGCCATGAATAACACCTGCATTTCTTTGTCTGGTTCTCACTCATCCGAGCTCGGAATTGAGAACCATTTCTTTTGTTTGCTTCCTTAATCACTTAGGAACTTTTCGACCAAATTTGGGATTTTTTATCAACCGGCTGAACCGGTTGGGAACCGGTTCAACCAGTTCAGCACAATAGCCGGCTGCCTCTATCAACCATGAAGAACACGTGCCTTTCTTTGTCTGGTTCTCACTCATCCGAGCTCAGAATTGAGAACTGTTTCTTTTTTTTGCTTGCTTAATCACTTAGGAACTTTCTAACCGAATTTGGGATTTTTTATCAACCAGCTGAACCAGTTGGGAACCGGTTCAACCGGTTCAGCACAATAGCTAGCTGCCTCTGTCAGCCATGAAGAACACTTGCCTTTCTTTGTTTGGTTCTCACTCATCCGAGCTCGAAATTGAGAATCGTTTCTTTCGTTTGCTTCCTTAGTCACTTAGGAACTTTATGACTGAATTTGGGATTTTTTTTATCAACCGTCTGAACTGGTTGGGAACCTGTTCAACCGGTTCAGCACAATAGCTGGCTTCCTCTGTCAGCCATGAAGAACACCTGCCTTTCTTTGTATGGTTCTCACTCATTCGAGCTCGGAATTGAGAACCGTTTCTTTTGTTTGCTTCCTTAAATACTTAGGAACTTTCTGACTTAATTTGGGATTTTTTATCAATCGGATGAACCAGTTGGGAACCGGTTCAACCGGTTCAGCACAATAGCTGGCTGCCTCTATCAGCCATGGGGAACACCTGCCTTTCTTTGTCTAGTTCTCACTCATCCGGGCTCGGGATTGTACCACTTGAGAACTAGTTCAACCTGTTTTGATGGAGGACTTTAGGTAGCCCTCAATTTTAGCATTTTTCGAGCCCTTATCCATGGGGGCTCAAACCCATTTGCTATAGGGCACTTGTGAGCCATCTTGAAGGTTTAAGTCAGTGTTTGATTTCAGTTAGTATGGGCAATTTTGAAGTTATGGGTGGTGTGGTCTAGATGAGTCTAGTTCGATTTGTATGACATTTGGGGAGTCCCTTACCTCATTTCCACTAGCTATCTTCCTTTTTGGCACAAGCTTTGATGCTTGATTTTGAATACATGTTGCGTGACTGACTCACCCTCTGCTATAGCACATGGCTAGGGACTACAGGTACGCATCGTTGGTTTTGATTTTTGAATCATATGCATGCATGGTGCTTAATCTTGAATGTTTGTTATGTGTTTATCGACCTTTTATGCAGCGCTTGGCTAGGGACCACAGGTACGCACCCATTATTTTGGTTGGTTGAATTCATATGCATGCCAAATACCAACTTGGTTTGTGTGATTCATGACATTTATTTAGCTTAGGGTTTCATCTTTGACCCATATGCTCCCACATACCCAATTCATTAGTAGAAACCGAGTTTCGGGCCTAGAGGGGTGCTACCTCGCATGAGGTACCTTCCCAATGGGTAACCTAATCCCCGGACCCAGAATCTAGTTTTCGTAGACCGTTTTTTCCATACTGGGGTCATTAGGGGTTTTCGTTCTTAGCTAATTTTCCTCATTTTAAAAACAAAAATAAAAAGTAAGTGGCGACTCCAAACAACACCGTTCCTCATCGTGGGTGGGTTTTTCAAAACTGGAAAACACAAACTTTTCCTTCTTTCTTTTCTTTTAATAGTGAGTCGTCGGGTGGATCGGGTGAGGGTCCACAAATTAGCGACTCCGCTGGGGATCGAACCCAGAATCTCTGGTTTCATAAGAAGATCAAGCTTGAACTTGAGTTGGGTATATTAGAGCACATGGTTCTTTGATCAGTAGACTCTTAGGCTACATAGATGACTGATGATCACGTACTTGGTTGGTATTTGGCTTGCACATATGATGTGTTGTTGCTTGTGTGTTCACCTGTTAGATTCTAGCATGCTTGCTCATTGTTGATTGGTATCTAGCTATGATATTTGGGATTAGACTTAGATGATTAGATTGTGTGTAGATGTGTGGTAGGCTATCTCTTTGTGCATGACTATTTGCTGTATGACTGCTCCTTCCCTTGAATGATTGCTTGCTGCTTGTGTTTGTGGGGCATGTGTGTATCCCCTTACTTCCGAATCACTAGTCTTGGTCAACTATTCCTCATGGATTGCTTGTGTTTCTTGGGAGTCATTCCCAATTGTTCGCCTTCGACCAAGCTAGGGGTTTGGAATAGGGTCTAGCATAAGGGCTATATCGATGTTTGGGAGCACTATGGAAAAGATGGATATCTGAGCAATGAAGACATGTATAGCCCTGAGCTGGATTTCATGGATACATGCATGGCCAGCATGTCACTTTGATTTTTGATTGATTGTTAGTTAGGACCTTAGGTTGCGTATCCCTGTGGGTATAGTCATCTAGTCTTTTAGGACTTGCCTTTTTTCTTTTTTTTTGACTTTTGAGCCACATTACCCCTGAGGTATCACCATGTCAGAATCCCATTCCTGCCTGTGGAACCATATATCAGTTTAGCTATTGACATCACATGTCAGTTCATTCTCTCGGAAGATTTTAATTATACGTTCCTAGTTTGATTTCAGGATTGATAGTCACGGGGACTGACGTACCCCCTTCCTTTTGTAGGATTATTGATTGAGATCGACCTGGGTTCCCGAGCTTGGATCCGGATTGGAGATAGACTGGTTAGAGGATCAGATTCACCCAGCCAATTAGAGCAGATACCAGATCATAGAGATATGGACCTCAGTACGCTACCATTGACCAGTTGGCTGAGATTATCGATACCATGGCGTCACTTAGGGACGCTATCTTAGGACTGGGTCAGAGGATTGATGGGCACCAGGCCCAGCCATTGCCGATTCTGAGGAGCACCCTACATGACTCTACCACACCACCACCACCACCACCACCATCTGGGCCATTTGAACCTACTATACAGCAGGACTACATAGTTCCACCACCACCACCATCACCGTTCAGTCAGCTCCCCAGGCTGGAGCATTTGTGTTGCATGGTCAGATTGAGACTACGCCGCATTGTGTTGTGGCACCGACACAGATTGTTGATGATACCCAGGCTCGTACTGATAAGATTGAGCAGAGAATGAGATCACTACATGTTTCTGATGGGATTATGGGTTGGGATGGATATGATGATATGCCAGTAGCAGCTTTGCCTGTTGAGTTCCGCATGCCAAACATTGAGAGATACACAGGGATAGGGTGCCCCTGTATTCACTTGCAGTTATACAGCACTGTTATGCGCGGGCATAGACTGGATGAGGCACAAATGATTATGCTCTTCCCTCTGTCATTGAGTGGTGCTGCTCAGCGTTGGTTTGCCTCATTGGACCCTTCGAGACGTAGGACATGGGCTGATTTGGGACAGGAGTTTATTAGACAGTATTCTTTTAATACTATAGTGGATGTATCCCGGAGGGAGTTCGAGGCCCCTAGTCAGGGGCCGGATGAGTCAATCACTTCATTCATCTCCCGTTGCAGGGAGAAGATAGCACAGATTATCGATAGACCTTCATAGCGCGATCAGATCAGTATGATTATGCGCAGCCTTCAGTCCCGCTTTGCTAGGCATCTCATGGGCTTCCCTCAGACAGACTTTGGCTCATTAGTGCAGGCCCTCTATGGCATTGAGGAGGGTATATCTAGAGGTTTATGGGCAGATTCTTCCCCTTCAGACTCAAAGGGGAAGAAACCAGGATCAGGACCTAGGCCCTCAGATGTTGGTACTATTGGCATGACAGGACACAGGTCCGCACATCGTCCTTCGTTTCATAGTCAGTTTTTAGGCACTCCTTATCAAATGATACAGCATGATCGGTACAGACCAGTTGCTCCCATTAGGCCGGCAGGGACTACTTATCTGCACCCACCACCACAGCCGGTATATGCTACATAAGCACCCTAGAGGCCACCTATGCAGTTCCATCATCAGTATAGAGCACCGCCTCTACCGAGGCCAATTAGACAGTTCACACAGCTTGGGATGCCACTGAGCCGAGCTTTTCAGCTATTGGTTGAGGGAGGACTGATTGCCCCACTACCACCTAGACCACCACTACAGCCTACCCCACCAGGATTCCGGACAGATCTTCATTATACCTACCATCAGAGAGCAGGCCATGATACAGACAGTTGTTCAACACTGAGACATGCCATTCTGGATTTGATAGATCAGGGCTTGGTTGATTTAGGGTGCCCGGGTGTGGCCATAGACCCGCTACCTACTCATGACACTAGAGCAGTACCTCCACCCCCGGGAGGGGTACATTTGATTGAGTTTTCAAGGGATGAGATATTTATGATGGGTTGGGATGGAGAAGCTCCTCAGCCGATTAGTCTATATGAGGAGTCAGATTTTGTTGGATATATACCTAGACAGCAGATCTCCAGGCCATTCAGTTTGACCCCGGACAAGATTTATGGGCCGCCTCCAGTATCACCCGTATACTTACAGCATGTGCCACCTATGACACCTTCATTCTGTTCCCAGAAGAATATAGGCCCCCTCACAGAGATGTTCAGATAGTTACACGAAGTGGGAGAGTAGCACGACCTCCACCCGTTGACAGTCCATTTGCTGGTATAGCTGCTAGAGAGGAGGTTCAGAGAGAAGATGATGAGATATTACGCCAGCTACGCACTACTCAGGCTCGCATATCCATTTGGAGCCTTTTGGCCTCATCTAGTACACACAGAGATGCATTAGTCAGAGCCTTTGGCCAGATTAGGGTTGACACTACTACTACCCCAGAGGGGCTTATTCACATGTTGACAGCTGATAGAGCTACATGTATAGCGTTTTCTGATGATGACTTGCCACCAGAGGGATCAAATCATGTTCGACCCTTATTCATTGATGTTGCTTGTTTAGGCCGTCGGGTGCCGTCTGTTCTATTGGACAACGACTCTGCCCTGAACGTCTGTCCATTGGTTACTACTATTGCGCTTGGGTTTTCACCAGATGATTTTGGGCCTTCTACACAGACTGTTAGAGCTTATGATGGGACTCAGAGGACAGTTATGGGTACACTCAGTACACATGTCATGATTGGGCCAGTTAGTTACTCCATAGTATTTCAGGTTTTGAGGATTCAGTCATCCTTTAACCTGCTTCTTGGCCGCCCGTGGATTCATGAGGCCGGTGCTATACCATCTTCCCTTCATCAGAAGGTGAAGTTCATACACGAGGGGCGCATTATCACGATACAGTCTGATAGAGATATTATCACTTCGTCTGAGCCAGTATTACATATCAGTCACAGTGAGGATGACTTACATTTGACCGGGTTTACGTTCGATGAGGTCCAGGTTGTCAGCTTAGAGGATGGCAACAGAGATATGGTACCTATGTCATTTGACCAGCACAGCAGCACTTTGGTGCTCAGCATGATGAGAGGCATGTCTTATTTGCCTGGTATGGGATTGGGTCGCCGCCAGCAGGGGCCCCACAAGTTTACTTTCACAGTTGATCATGACATGCCCTACGGATTAGGTTACATACCCACAGAGGTTGATGCATGTTATATGTCACAGCTGCGCAGGGATAGGGTGAGGGCTCGCATGTCTAGCATTCCATTTGATTATCCCCTCCACCCATACACCTTCCAGTTGGCCAACTACTTCATTAGGGGTTCAGAGCATACACCTCGCACAGAGGGGACTATTCACATTCCAGGGACTGTTCACATTCCAGAGACAGTTGAGATTCAGGACATCCAGCAAGCCCTGGGTCAGATTCATTTGGACACCGAGACTACTGAGGCACCTGGTGCCATGATAGTAGCGCCCCCATCACCGAACCGAGCTAGTATGTTCTCTATGTGTTTCCCTGAGGAGGTCCCTGACTATGACCTACCTATGGATTTGGGATATGGCACTGACGAGATGGACATGATTGGCATAGGTCGTATCTTTGATGTAGCGCCACACGGGCCCCATACTGTTTTCAACATGTTCGGAGTTTTTGTACTCGAGACTGATGAGGATGACTCTATTCCTGATGCCTACACTGATGATATGGATTTTATAGGCATTGGTCGTATCCTTGATGCAGCCCCACGCGGGCTCCTTTCTGCTTTTGACATATCTGGAGTTTCCGTACTTGATGATGAGTCAGTCCTTGATGTCGTTACTTCTGATTTTGCTTCTGTTGAGGGAGCGTCCGACTCTGTGGACCCACCTCTTTCTTTTGACACTATGTCCGGGTTTGTCACCCGCTTTGATGATATTTCTGATGGTAATAATGATATGAGTATTTTCGAGTACTTGAATGTGTCACAACATTTTCCTTTGATTGCACCACCAGCACCCACGACACATATATATGATGTTGATGATGTGGGAGATACAGATGACCCACTGGGTGGTCAGTCAGAGTGTGATTCTGATACAGAGGATAGGAAAGTCACACCCATTTCTAGTAGCACAGAGTTGATAGATTTTGGGGCACCAGATCAGCCCAGGGAGATTAGGATTGGCTCTTCTCTATCTCCTTATGAGAGGAGTAGAATGATTGACCTGTTTATGTCATACTTGGATCTATTTGCATGGTCAGATGAGGACATGCCGAGCCTTGACCCCACCATAGTGCAGCATCACCTGCCCATTTTACCACATGCTAGGCCCGTTAAGCATAAATTGAGGAGACTACACCCTCGATGGAGTTTGCAGGTTAAGGAAGAAATTCAGAAGCAACTCATTGTTGGCTTCTTGTCAGTGGTTGAGTATCCTGAGTGGCTGGCTAATGTCGTCCCTGTTCCCAAAAAGGATGGCAAGGTTAGAGTTTGTGTTGACTTTCGAGATCTGAATAAGGCCAGCCCTAAGGATGATTTTCCCCTTCCACACATTGATATGCTGGTTGATAGCACTGCAGGGCATCCGATGTTATCCTTCATGGATGGTTTTTCTGGGTATAATCAGATTTTGATGGCTCCAGAGGATATGGTGAAGACTTCTTTCATTACTGAGTGGGGTACTTACTGCTACCAAGTTATGCCATTTGGGTTGAAGAATGCAGGAGCCACTTATTAGAGAGCTGCTACTACTTTGTTCCATGATATGATGCATAGAGATGTCGAGGTCTATGTGGATGACATGATAGTAAAGTCTTGAGACAGGGTAGATCACTTAGCAGCCTTACAAAGGTTTTTTGAAAGGATCAGACAGTTCAGGCTGAGATTGAATCCCAATAAGTGCACCTTTGGGGTGACTTCTGGAAAATTACTAGGACACATTGTTAGTGAGCGAGGTATAGAGATTGATCCAGAGAAAATCAGAGCCATACTTGACATGCCTACCCCGAGGACTGAGAAAGAGATAAGGGGATTCCTAGGTAGATTACAGTACATCAGTCGTTTCATTGCTAGACTGACAGACATTTGTGAGCCTATCTTCTGCCTTCTGAGGAAGAATTAGCCTACAGTTTGGAATGATGATTGTCAACGCGCTTTTGAGAGGATTAAGGAGTGTCTCCTTTCTCCTCCGGTTTTAGTGCCTCCCACACCGGGGCGTCCTTTGCTTCTGTACTTATCAGTTTCAGACATGGCCTTAGGATGCATGTTAGCTCAGCTTGATGATTTGGGGAAAGAGCGTGCCATTTATTATTTGAGTAAGAGGATGCTTGAGTATGAGTGCAAGTACATTATGATTGAGCGCCTTTGCTTGGCAGTGGTTTGGGCCACTAGGAGACTTAGACATTACATGACAGAGTATTCCGTGCTCTTGGTCTCATGATTGGACCCGTTGAGGTATCTATTTGACAGGCTTGTTCTGATCGGTAGGCTCATGAGATGGCTGGTATTGTTGACAGAGTTTGATATTCATTATGTCACACAGAAGTCAGTAAAAGGAAGCATTGTTGCAGATCATCTAGCTTCTTTGCCGATATCCGATGACAGATCGGTTGATGATTATTTCCCTGATGAGCAGATTGTTTCAATGACTAGTATTACGGGATGGCGGTTGTACTTTGATGGTGCCGCCAATCAGTCGGGGTTTGGCATTGGTATCTTATTGATATCACCACAGGGTGGTCATATCCCCAGATCACAGTCTGGTTAGCATTTTCTGATCATCACCGGTTGACGAATAATATTGTAGAGTATGAGGCTTGCATTACAGGTTTGGAGACTGCACTTGATCTTGGCATTAGACAGTTGGAGATCCACGGGGATTCCAACTTGGTTATAAAGCAGACTCAGGGTATCTGGAGGACACGGGATGAGAAGCTGAAACCCTACCATGCTTACTTGGACCTGTTGATTGATAGATTCGATGTGTTAAGGTATACACATCTGTCCAAGGCGGAGAATCAGTTTGCCGATGCATTAGCCACCTTGGCTTCTCTGATTGTGATCCCTGCGGGGGTGAATGTTAGGCCATTGCTGATTGAGACTAGGTCTGCACCAGCTTACTATTGTCTGATTGGAGAGATAGAGGATCAGATTGAGCTGCCATGGTATCACGATATTTATCAGTTTCTGTCATGCGGTGCTTACCCAGAGTTAGCCTCGGCTAAGGATAGGAGAGCATAGAGACAGTTGGCCACCAAATTTGTTGTTTGCGGGGATGCGTTGTATAGGAGATCACCTGATGGCTTGTTATTATTATGTTTAGACCATGCATCTGCATATCGAGTGATGAGAGAGGTTCATGCAGGGGTCTGTGGCCCACACATGGGAGGTCATTTGCTAGCACGTAAGATCATGAGGACTGACTACTTTTGGTTGACCATGGAGACAGATTGTTGCCAGTTTGTACAGAGATGTCAGGAGTGTCAGATGCATGGAGACTTGATACACGTGCCACATTATGAGTTGCATGCACTTGCATCCCCTTGGCCATTTTCAGTAAGGGGTATTGATATTATTGGGAAGATCTCGCCCAAGTCTTCCAGTGGGCATGAGTACATTTTGGTTGCCATTGACTATTTCACCAAGTGGGTGGAAGCTGCTTCTTATGCTAGGTTGACAGCGACCAGAGTGGCCAAGTTCATCAGATCGCATATTATCTGTCGATACAGGGTCCCTCATGAGCTGATCTCAGACAGAGGGGTGCATTTCAAGGGCGAGGTGGACACGTTGATTCAAGAGTATGGCATTCAGCATCACAGATCGTCTGCGTACAGGCCGCAGACTAATGAAGCAGTTGAGGCCGCAAATAAGAATATCGAGAGGATTTTGAGAAAGATGGTCGAGACTTCTCGGGATTGGTCAGAGAAGCTCCCTTTCGCATTGTGGGCTTATCGTACATCTTTTCGTACCTCTATTGGAGCTACCCCGTATTCTTTGGTGTATGGTATGGAGGCAGTGCTACCTGTTGAGATTGAGATGGGATCTTTGAGAATAGCACTAGAGCAGCATATATCCGAGGCCGAGTGGGCCCAGTCTCTTTATGATCAACTTAGCCTGTTGGATGAGAAGAGATTGAGGGCGGCAGATCATGTTCAGGCCTATCAGAGGAAGACGACCCGTGCATTCAGAAAGAGGGTCAAGCCTAGGAAATTCCAGAGAGGTGACCTAGTCTTGAAAGTCCTCAGGGGATCGATCAGCGACCTTAGAGGCAAGTTTAGACCAAGTTGGAGTGGGCCTTATGTCATCCGAGATCTGACTCGAGAGGGAGCTGCCTGGTTGACAGACCTAGACGGAAATCAGTTCATAGAGCCAGTTAATGTGGATCAGTTGAAGAAGTTTTATGCGTGAGATCATGGTCAGAGGATGGGTGGCCGTCACTTTGAGTAGCCATATTCCCTATTGCACACCCATACATTGATATATACTATTGCTAGCCCTTTGAGCCTCACGTGGTTTATTATGGTCTTTTCTTTCATTAAGCCTTGCATACCTTTTCTGACCTAGGTTGGGGGCATACCCTTGTGCGCTTTGTATTAATTGATTGGATCTATGAGCATTGTGGGCATAGTGTCATTCTTCGTTTGTTCTTTCTTGCATCATTGCCTGTTTATTTTCGTCTCCATTTTGCATCTTCACACCATCTACCTGTTAGTCCAGTTTCTATCATCTCTATTCACTTCGGTTCTATTTTCCCTTATGTGATGATGATGCGCTCCCGTCCCAGAGCTACCAGTCAGGTTTGTCACACCCTTCGTTCCGCCTGTAGGCTTTGATCCAGGATTCTTAGGTTGAAGGGGCCGGTCAAGATTGGAGGTTTGGGGTTCTTTTTGTTGGATTGTGATAGTATGGAATTCGGCCTAAAAAAAATGAAAAAGGAAAAAATAAAATAAAATAAAATAAAAATGAAAAAAAGAAAAAAATTGTGCTTGTTTGGTATTCGTTGATATACTTGGGATCATCAGAGGTGGTTTTGGGTTTGAGAGATTTCTTTTTCCTTTAAGAGTCGGATGAGAGCATTGTACGATCCTTCTCACCATGGATCTGGGCGACACATTGGGAGTGAGGTTTCGGTTTCCTTGGCACTAGGCCCTTGGATCATTGTCTACATCACCATTCCCATGATATAGTGACTTACTTTGATTTGGCGTTCTTAGGATGAGTTGTTCGTCGTTGTCACATATTTCTATATTTTTATCCTAGTTGGTTTCTCCATTTTCTTCTACACCCATTCATCATTCATCTTATCCCTTTTCGTCTGCTTCTATCCTCGTCGATCGTCGTTTCACTTCATGAGCGATGAGTTCTTTAGCGCGTATCACCTATTGTTTGTTTTTTATTTGGATGCAGGGTTGAGTCACCTTGCTCACATGGTTCTGCGATATTTGACATTGCACACACAGGGGTTTGGCATTATCTATTGGGAGATTTGGGCCTTTGTTTCCCATCGTTTCATTCACCTTTTACCCCTGGCCTACATTACGGTTCGAGTCGTAAGACCACCCTGAGGCTATGAGATGTGTTTGCTTCGATGTGGTTCATTCGGACAAGCTTCGTTTACTGATTGAGTATGGGATGTTGACAGGTCTCCATTACTTCGGGGGATATTGAGGGTCACATATTGTCTTTCTATTCAGTTTACTTGCCTTAGGTCCATGATCAGAGATAAATGATACAGAGAGTTGGGACTGTTGAGGGCACCTTTGCCTGATGTTTTGACACGTTTGTACTAGGGCATGCCCCCATCCTTGCATGCTGGCTTTGGCTCTTTATACATGTACGCAGGCATTCCGTTTCACCTAGCAATGTTATGGACATCAAAGTTTGAGTAAGCCCCGCATTCAGCTCAGTTTCTTCATATAGCAGAGTGCTTCTGGGGTCTGACCCGAGATCAGATTCACAGTATTCATCGACCCAGCAGGGGTGCATACCCCATTCATTGTCTTGTTTGTTAGTTCAAATGAGTGGGTCTTCAGTGATGTATTCCAGAGTTTTCATTAAGATATTTGAGTTTCAGATGTACACACTAGGGCATGTCCCCTATCAGTTTTTGTGGATATTGGATGTTGTGGATTAGAGTGGAGGGTTTTTTCCTTAGAAATGGATGATTGTGATATTTTCAGCTCTCTGACTTTAACCATATGTGCGGTTATGGGATTCTGACATGATATTGATATCTTAGACTGGGGCATAACTCCTTCCTTTCACCCTTGGTCACATTTGTGAGTTTGTCCTATAGGGGCATACCCCCTTCTTTCCATTTGTTAGTGGTGATTGTGATTTCTCGCTTGTCATTTATCGGCATTTTCTGGTGTTACACCGGGGCATACCCCTTTCTTTTGTCATGATGAAGGTGTTTGATTTCTGGCTTCTTCGAGTCATTTGTTGGCAGTCCTTGGACGTCTTACTAGGGCATACCCCTTTGTTATCAAGGTTAGTATATCAGCGGTTGCATCTTGAGTCCCCTTATTTTGCTCTGAGTTTTGTTTTAAGGCATCCCCTGTCTGTTTAGGTGTTTTGAGCCTTAGTAATGGCATCCCTACCCCCTTTTAGTTCGGTGGTTCCTCGACATTGTGCCTGAGTTCGATCCCCTATTCCACCATTTTTCGGTACTCTCCCGGACCCTTCTTCAGTACTTGCCCGGATTCCACCCTTTTCCGGTACTCGCCTGGACCCTTCTCCGGTACTCGCCCAGATTCGACCATTTTCCGGTACTCGCCTTGACCCTTCTCCGGTGCTGGCCCAGATTTCACACTTTTCCTGTACTCGCCCGGATTCCACCATTTTCCAGTACTCACCCGGACCCTTCTCCCGTACTCGCCCGGATTTCACACTTTTCCGGTACTCGCCCGGACCCTTCTCCGGTACTCACTCGGATTCCACCATTTTTTGGTACTTGCCCGAACCCTTCTCCGGTACTTGCCCGGATCAAATCCCTAATCTTTCCCGGCATCGTGATCGGGTCTCCTTTTATCTTTCTCCGGCATCGTGCCTAGATCCCATAGTCCATTCGGTCAGCATGACTTATTTCCCTTAGCCTTCTTTATTGTTGGGTGTGGACAAAATTGTTGGTCATTTGGGTTCTTCACTAGAGTTTATTTCACTCTTGCATTACTTGCACTTCGCACTCACAATTCACTCGTTCATTCACTCTATTGAAGAAGGGCATATTTGTAGACCCTCAATTTTGTCCCTCGACATTGGCATTTATCCTTCGGGTGTCACATCCACCCATCGTTCGCATATGGCACCACTAGGGCCCCTTTTGGGCTTAGTCGGTGTCCGAGCCTCGTGTGGGTTTGTCTGTGGTCCATTGTGGTGCATATGTGGTTCATTTTGGAGGGTCACCATGGCCATTTTCCTAGTCGTTCACATCACGCTATAGGAAGGAAGTGGGGTCATCCCGATGTTTTAGCTTAGTTGGAGTTTATAGGGGCATGTTGAGGTTCGGAGCACTTGGGCTTGTTTTTATTGTATCTCCCTCATCCAAACTCAGAATCAAGAACCATTTCTTTTTATGGATTCCTTATTCTTCTAGGAACATTCTGTAAAATTTTCAAAATTTTTGCAACCGGTCGGCTAGTTGCCAGCCGGTTCAGCTGGTTCATCGAGTCAGTCGGTGTAGAACACTGATTTTTGGTAATTGTTTTGATCATATCTCCCTCTTTCGAACTCGGAATCACACACCGGTTTTTTCATGGATTCCTTACTCTACTAGGAACATTCTGTCAAATTTTCAGAAGTTTTTGCCATAGGTTCGACCGGTTGGCATCCGGTTCGGCTAGTTCAGCCGGTTCATTGAGTCAGCTGAGGTAAAACACTAATTCTAGTAATTTTGAGGCCCAAATCCTACATGGCTCAGGCCCGTAAGATCCAGATCAGTTTTGGGCAATGTTATGGGTCCATTTTGGGCCTTAGTTTGGGTTCCTTGCAGCCCACCACAAATCCATATGGATTCTTGGTGGTGAAGCAGGCTGAAAACTGAAGGGAGTGAGCTGGCCTCGTAAGTTTAAGAGAAGTAATGAGGGGTGTGGTTCCCATGCTGATGAAGGGGATTTCGGTGTTGAAGGGGAAGGAACCCAGGTGGTTCAAATGCTAAGAGGGGTATGAGTATAAAAGGTGAGAGGATAGGAGAGAAAAGGACAAGAGGAGACATTTTGGAGAGGGGAAATTTTGCTGGTGAGAAAAACAAAAGGTCAGTAGCATCTTCTGAGTTGAGAGTGTGGGGGAAAGCTTCAGCACTGTGGTTTTTTTGAAGAGGAGAGTGACAGCATCTCAGTTTTGGAATTCATCATCGGCTGAAGTCGTTGGGAACCGGTTCAACAGGTTCAACACAATAGCTGGCTGCCTCTATCAGCCATGAAGAACACCTGCCTTTCTTTGTCTGGTTCTCACTCATCTGAGCTCGGAATGGAGAACCGTTTCTTTTGTTTGCTTCCGTAATCACTTTGGAACTTTTGGACCGAATTTGGGAATTTTTATCAACCCGCTGAAGCAGTTGACAACCGGTTCAACCAGTTCAGCACAATAGCTAGCTGCCTCTGTCAGCCATGAAGAACACCTGCCTTTCTTTGTCTGGTTCTCACTCATCCGAGCTCGGAATTGAGAACCGTTTCTTTTGTTTGATGCCTTAATCACTTAGGAACTTTCTGACCGAATTTGGGATTTTTTATCAACTGGCTAGACCGGTTGGACACCGGTTCAGCACAATAGCTGGCTGCCTCTGTCAGCCATGAGGAACACCTGCCTTTCTTTGTCTGGTTCTCACTCATCCGGGCTCGGATTGAGTGTCGTTTCTTTTGTTTGAATCCTCACTCATTTAGGAGTTTTCTAGAAAAATTTGGGAATTCTTCTCAATAGGTTGTACCAGTTGAGAACTAGTTCAACCTGTTCTGCTGGAGGACTTTAGGTAGCCCTCGATTTTGGCATTTTTCGAGCCCTTATCCATGGGGGCTCAAACCCATTTGCTATAGGGCACTTGTGAGCCATCTTGAAGGTTTAAGTCAGTGTTTGATTTCTGTTAGTATGGGCAATTTTGATGTTATGGGTGGTGTGGTCTAGATGAGTCTAGTTTGATTTGTATGACATTTGGGGAGTCCCTTACCTCATTTCAACTAGCTATCTTCCTTTCTGGCACGAGCTTTGATGCTTGATTTTGAATACATGTTGCGTGACTGACTCACCCTCTGCTATAGCACATGGCTAGGGACTACAGGTACGCATCGTTGGTTTTGATTGTTGAATCATATGCATGCATGGTGCTTAATCTTGAATGTTTGTTATGTGTTTATCGACCTTTTATATAGCGCTTGGCTAGGGACCACAGGTACGCACCCATTATTTTGGTTGGTTGAATTCATATGCATGCCGAATACCAACTAGGTTTGTGTGATTCATGACATTTATTTAGCCTAGGGTTTCATCTTTGACCCATATGCTCCCACATACCCAATTCATTAGTAGAGACCGAGTTCCGGGCCTAGAGGGGTGCTACCTGGCATGAGGTACCTTCCCAATGGGTAACCTGATCCCCGGACCCAGAATCTAGTTTTTGCAGACCGTTTTTTCCATACTAGGGTCATTAGGGGTTTTCGTTCTTACTTAATTTTCCCCATTTCAAAAAAAAAATAAAAAGTAAGTGGCGACTCCAAACAACATTGTTCCTCTTCGAGGGCAGGTTTTTCAAAACTGGAAAACACAAACTTTTCCTTCTTTCCTTTCTTTTAAAAGCGAGTCACGCCGGTCGGGTGGATCGGGTGAGGGTCCACAATTGCCTTAGCTAGCATAGCATAGTGGCTCTAGGGTCGTTCATTGGGATGGGTTTTCACTTCACAATTGATATCAATTCAAAGCTGAATTGTGCCTTTTCATTTCAAGGTTAGCTTTAAAAGAAAACATAAAGATGTTTGAGTGAAAAAGGTTTGGTTTAAAACTAACCAAAAATAGTAACTGATTTTACTTACAAAGAAAAGTGTTTCTTGGAGTTTAGATCACTAGGCTCAGATTCCTTATACAAAAAGGAAGTTCCGGTCACTTGTTTCTTTTCCTCGCATTAGAGAATTAACATATAGTTAATTCTCTAACCGGTGTGGTATAGAGGCTTCCCCTTAATGGGTTCAAACACTAATTCCCTCTCACTGATGCATCTTGCACTGGCTCGTGTCTCTCACCTAGCATTTGCCATTCAAGGTGATCTTTAACCTTGGATTACCCGTCAAAACCTCGCAAGAGATAACTAATGGATGTCTCCTTGGAGTCTAAAAGCTTACCAAGTGTTGGCTATTCTAGAAAATCCTACCTTCAAACCACCTCCCAAAGGCTCGCAAGAGATAAACTAGTGCATCTCAATGGATGGAAATCACTTGCCTTACCAAGTGTTGGCCCAGGTGATTTAAAGGCATTTTAAGTTAACTAAAAAGTTAAAAACCATTAACGGGTCACACTTTCTCTTCATTAAAAACTAAAACAACAAAATTTCCAATTTATGCATGAGGAAACTTACTCGGCTTTCTTCACTCCAAGAGACGAAGAGCCTAGCCTCTCATCCTCTGAGGAAAAATCCTCAGAGTTTGATTGGCTAGAAAGAAAACTAACGAGAAAACAAAAATATATATGAAAAGTAGAGCAAGTGATCTGTATTTTACTTCCTTGCAAAACTACATAAAGGATGCGTCTCTGAGAACAAGCTCCTGAGATGATTCTTAAAGAAAATTACAAACTATATATAAGAGGTTATTCACCCTTTGTTCTTGCTTAAAGACTAAGGAATCATATGATAAGTGGGTTACAAGGAGAGTTTGGGGATTTAGACATCAAATATCTAAAGCAAAAAATCGCAAAATATTGATCGTACATATCGGGAAGCTTCAGGAGAACACCGCGGCACTGTGCAAAAAAAAACTCTCCGGGTAAGTGCTATCAGAGGATCCGGACACGTTTGACTGGGGAAGTTGAAACGCCCTCCTCTCCCATCCGGCGTCAGGCACCAAATGTGAAATATCCGGAGAAGGTGAAACGTCAGCCGGACAGAATTCCAGATGTGAGATATCTGGAGAAGGTGGAACGTCGGCCGGACAGAATTCCGGATGTGAGATATCCAGAGAAGGTGGAATGTCGGCCGGACAAAATTCTCCCCCGTGTGGAATGAGCTATGTCGCGTGTCGTAAGGAGGACCGTCTGCGTGTGCAAGGGAGCGAGAGCCATGTGGCCTTTTTTATGGAGGATCCCACACTCCTTGCATTCTGAATTTGCTTATGGAAAAGGACTTCAAAGCTTCGGTTCTTCATGTTTCTGAGCTTTCCATTGCTTTGCCATGGATTCCAAAGAACTCTCCTCAATCTCGGATTGCTTTGGTGATCAAAAAGCTATCAAAACACCAAAACTTAACACAATTTGATTAGAATTGATTGCAAGGGTCCTTAACATGTTAATTGGGTTAAAAGGTGATAAATACTACTCAAAAGTGTTTAAAAGAGTTAATTACAAGCTATCAAATAGCACTTTTTGAGTAGTAATCATTAGGGCTCCAAAAAATCACATGAATGACTCCAGGATGTAAGCTCAAGGCTCTAGATGCTATGAACAACTCAGAGGTGTGGATGAGATGAGTTACTATAGGTTATGAGTTGAGGGCTCTCGATGTTATGAACAACTCGGGGCTTTGGATGGTATGAACAACTCAGAGCTCTAGATGACATAAGTTACTCTAAGTTAAAAGCTCAAGGCTGTGGATGCTATGAACAACCTAGAGCTGTGAATGATATGAAAGACTCGAGATCGTATGAGCTCAGGCTTCTAGATGTTATGAACGACTTAGGGATTTGGTTGACCTTAACGACTACAGATAATGAGCACAAGGCTATAGATGCTCTAAAATGCTCAGAGTTTCAGATGATAAGAATGATTGAGGATCTCATAAGCTTAGTCCTATAAATGTTATGAATCGCTCAAAGCAGTGGATGATATTAATGATTCATCATCATGAGCTCAAGCCTCTAGATGATATGAATAACTTAGGGTTGTGGATGACATGAACGACTTTGGGTCATGAGTTCAGGGCTCTAGATGCTATGAATAGCTCCAAGTTATGGTTGGCATGAATGACTCTGGGTTGTGAGCCTATAGCTTTAAATATTATGAACAACTCAGGGTTGGGGATGACATCAATGACTCTAGGTCATGAGCTCAAGCCACTAGACATGAAAGACATTAGGTGGTGAGCTCAGGCCTCTAGATGCTATGCATAACTTAGTGTTGTTGAATACATGAAAGACTCTAGGTCGTTAGCTCAGGGTTTTAGATGCTATGAGTAGCTCTAGGCTATAGTTGACATGAATGACTACTGGTCATGAGCTTAGGGCTCTAGAAGCTATGAACAACTTAGAGCTACTATTGACATGAACAACTCTAGGTTGTCAGTTGAGGGCTCTAGATGTTATGAACAACTTAAAGTTATGTATAACATGAATGACTCTAACTCATGAGCTCAGACCTCTACATGCTATGAAGAGATCAAGGTTGATGTTGACTTGAAAGACTCCAGGTTGTGAGCTTAAGGCTCTAGATGTTATGAGTAGCTTAGAGCTGTGGTTGACATGAATGACTCTCGGTTTTGAGCTTAAGGCTCTAGATCCTATGAATAATTAAGGGTTCTAGATGGCATGAATGACTCCGGGTCATGAGCTTAAGGCTCTAGATACTATGAACAACTCAGGGTTGTGGTTGACCAGAAAAACTCTAGCCCATGATCTTAAGGCTCTAGATGCTATGAATAACTATGGATGACATGAACGACTCCGGCTCTTGAGCTTAGGCCTCTAGATACTATGATTAGCTCAAGGTTGTTGTTGATTTTAAAGACTATGGGTCATCAACTCAAGGCTCTAGATGTTATGAACAACTTAGGGTTGGGGGTTGAAATGAACGACTCTTGGTTACAAGCTAAGGGCTCTAGATCTTATGAAAAAGTTAGGGTTATAGATGACATGAATGACTCTAGGTCATGAGATCAAGCCTTTAAGGACTATGAATAGCTCAAGCCTATGGTTGACATGAAACACTCTAGTTATGAGCTTAGGCCTTTAGATGCTATGCACAGCTTAAGGATACAGTTGATATGACCGACTCTAAGTCATGAACTCAAGGTTCTAGATGCTATGAGCTTAGGCCTTTAGATACTATGAACAACTCAGGGTTGTGATTGACATGAATGACACCAGGTCGTGAGCTCAAGGTTCTAGATTCTATGAACAACTTTAGGTTGTGGATGACATGAATGACCATGGCTCATGAGCTCAGACCTTAAGATACTATGAACAACTCAGGGCTATTATTTACTTGAAATAATCTAGGTCATGAGCTCAAGAATCTTGATGGTATGAATAATTCAAGGTTGCGGATGACATGAATGACTCTGAAACATAAGCGCAGGCCTCTAAATACTATGAAGAGCTTAAAGTTGTGGTTGACATGAACACATCCAAGTCATGAGCTAAGAGTCCTAAATCCTATGAACAAATCTCGGCTATTATTGACATGAACAACTACAAGTCATGAGCTAAAGGCTCTAGATGCTATGAACAACTTAGAGTTGTGGTTGACATGAATGACTCCAAGTCATGAGCTCAGGTCTCTAGATGGTATGAATAGCTTTAGGGTACGGTTGACATGAATGACTATGGCTCATGAGCTCAAGGCACTAGATGTTATGAACAATTGAGGGCTATAATTGACATGAAAAACTCCAACCCATGATCTCAAGGGTTAAGATGTTGCAAACAACTCAAGCTTGTGGATGACATGAATGACTCTAGCTCATGAGGTCAGGCCTCTACATATTGTGACCAGCTTAGGGCTGTTATTGATTTGAATGACATTGGGTCATGAGCTCAAGGCTTTAAATGCTATGAAAAAGTTAGGGTTGTAGTTGCCATGAATGACTCCAAGTTGTGAACTCAGGGTTCTAAATGTTATGAGCAGCTTTGGGTTGTGGTTGACATGAATGACCATGGGTCATGAGCTCAAGGCTCTAGATGCTATTACGAGCTTAAAGCTATGGTTGACATGAACAACTCCAAGTCATGAGCTCAGGGCTCTAGATGCTATGAACAACTCAAGGCTATGGATGACCTTCTTGACATTAGCTCAAGAGCTTAGGCCTCTAGATACTATGAAATGCTCAAGGCCTTTTTGACTTTAAAGACTCTGAGTCGTGATCTAATGGCTTTAGATGAAATGAACAACTTAATGTTGTCATTGAAATGAATGACTCGAGGTCGTGAGCTCAAGGCTTTAGATCATACGATTAATTCAGGGAAGTGGATAACATGAACTACTCCAAGTCATGAGCTCAAGCTTATAGATACTATGGACACCTCAGAATTGTGGTTGACATGAACGACACCAAGTTGTGAGCTCAAGGTTCTGGATTCTATGAATAGCTTTAGGTTATGGATGACATGAATGACTTTGGCTTATGAGCTAAGGCCTTTAAATACTACGAACAACTTAGTGCTATTGTTGACTTGGAAGACTCTAGGTTGTGAGCTCAAGGCTCTAGATGCTTTGATAGCTCAAGGTTGTGGTTGACATGAGCAACTTCGGGTCATGATTGCAAGGATCTTAATCATATGAATAATTTAAGGTTGTGGATGACATCAATGACTCCGGATCATGAGCTCAGACCTCTAGATACAATGAAGAGCTTAGGGCTATGGTTGACTTGAACAAATGAAGGTTGTTAGCTTAGAGTTCTACATATTATGAACAACTCTTGGTTGTGGTTGACATGAACAACTATAGGTTGTGAGCTCAAGACTATAGATGCTATGAACAACTTAGAGTTATGGTTGACATGAATGACTCCAGGTCATGGGCTTAGGTCTCTAGATGGTATGAATAGCTTTGGAGTATGGTTGACATGAATAATCACAAGGTCATAAGCTTAAGGCACTAGATGTTATGAGCAATTGAGGGCTTTGGTTGAAATGAACAACTCCAGCTCATGATCTCAAGGCTCTTGATGTTGTGATCAACTCAGAGTTGTGGATGACATGAACGACTTCGGCTCATTAGCTCAGGCTTGTTGTTGACTTGAATGACTTTGGGAGATGAGCTTAAGGCTTTAGATGCTATGAACAAGTCTGGGTTATGGTTGATATGAATGACTCCAAGGTGTGAGCTGAGGGTTCTAGATGCAATGAGCAGCTCTATATTGTGGTTGACATGAATGACTATGGGTCATGATCTTAGGGCTTTAGATGCTATGAACAACTCAAAGCTATGGTTAACATGAACAACTTTAGGTCATGAGCTGAGGACTCTAGATTAGTATGAACAACTCAAGTCTATGGATGACATGAACGACTTTGACTCATGAGCTCAGGCCTCTACATACTATGAATAACTCAAGTCTAATATTAACTTGAAAGACTCTAGGTCGTGAGCTCAAGGCTCTAGATGTTATGAGTAGCTCAAGGTTGTGGTTGACATAAATGACTATGGGTTGTGAGCTAAAGGTTGTAGATCCTATGAATAATTGAGGGTTGTGGACGACATGAACAAATCTAGGTCATGAGCTTAAGCCTCTAGATACTATGAACAACTCAAGGTTGTGGTTGACATGAATGACTTTAGATTGTGAGCTCAAGGATCTAGATGCTATAAACAACTTTGGGTTCTAAATGACATGAACGACTATGGCTCATGAACGTAGGCCTCTAGATACTATGAACATCTCAAAATTGTTATTGACTAGAGAGACTTCGGGTCATGAGCTCAAGGCTCTAAATGTTATGAAAAACTCAAGGTTGTGGTTGACATGAATGACTTTGAGTCGTGATCTCAAGGATCTAGGTCTTGGGAATAATTCAAGCTTCTAGATAACTTGAACGACTCCAGGTCATGAGCTCAGGCTACTAGATACTAGGAAGAGCATAGGGTTATGGTTGACATGATGACTCTAGGTCGTGAGCTCAAAGCTTTAGAAGTTATGAACAACTTTAGGTTGTGGCTGACATGAATGACTATAGGTCATGAGCTCCGAGCTTTTGATGCTATCAACCACTAACAGTTGTGGTTGACATGAATGACTATAGGTCATGATCTCAGGGTTCTAAATGCTACAAACAGCTTTAGGTTGTGATTGACATGAGCGACTACAGGTCGTGAGCTCAGGGCTTTAGATGCTATGAACAACTAAGGGTTGTGGTTCACATGAACAACTCTAGGTCATGAGCTTAGGGCTCGAAATGCTATGAATAGCTCTAGGTTGTGCTTGACATGAATCACTATGGATCTTGAGTACTGGGCTTAAGATACTATGCATAGCTCAAGGCTATAGTTAACATGAACAACTCCAAGTCATGAAGATAAGTCTGTAAAAGCTACAAATAACACTAGGTGGCGGTTGACATGAACGATTATGGGTCATGAGCTCAAGGCTCTAGATGCTATGAAAAGCTTAGGGTTACGGTTGATATGAACAACTCTAATTCATGATCTCAAGGCTCTAGATGTTGGGAACAACTTAGGGTTGTGGATGACATGAATGACTCTAGGTCATGATACTATGACAAGCTCTAGGTTGTTGTTGACTTCAAAGACTCTAGGTCTTGAGGTCAAGGCTCTAGATGCTATGAACATCTTAGGGTTGGGATTGAAATGAATGACTCGAGGTTGTGAGCTATGGGCTCTAGATCCTATTAATAATTCAAGGCTATGGATGACATAAACGACTCCGGGTTATGAGATAAGGCCACTAGATTTTCTTAACAATTCAAGGCTATTGTTGACTTGAAACACTATGGGTTGGGTGCTCTAGGCTCTACATGCTATGTACAACTTAGGGTTATGGTTAATATGAATGACTCTAAGTAATGAGCTTATGGCTTTAGATGTTATGAATAACTCAGGGCTATGAATGACATGAACAACTTTGGGTAAGCTAAGGGCTCTAGATGCTATGAACAGGGCAATGGTCGAAATGAAAGACTTCAGGTCCTAAGCTCAGTACTTTAAAAGCAATGAACAACTAAGACTTGTGGATGATATGAATGACTCAGGATCCTATGAGCTCACGCTTCAAGATGCTATGAACTACTAAAGGTTATGGATGATATGAACGATTCTTTATCATGAGCTCAAGCCTTTAGATGCTATGAACAACTTAGGGTTATAGATGATATGAATGATTCCTAGTTGTGAGCTGAAGGCTCCAAATACTATGAACAACTCAAGGTTGTGGTTGACATAAATGACTCTGAGTCGTGAGCTTAGGGATTTTGAAGCTATGAACTGCTCAGGGTGATGGATGAGATAGGCTATTCTAGGTCATGAGCATATGGCTTTGGATGCTACGAACCACTTAGGGCAGTGGATGACATGAGCTACTTCGGATCATAAGTTAAAGGTTATGCATCCTATGAACAACCTAGAGTTGTGAATGATATGAATGATTCATAATCTTGTGAGATCGAGCCTATAGATGCTATGAATCGCTCAAGGCTTTGGCCGACATGAACAACTCTGGGTTGTGAGCTCAAGGCTTTAGATGTTATGGATAGCTTAGAGTTGTGCATGATATGAACAACTTTGGATTTTGTCAGCTCATGCCACTAGATACTATGAACCGGTTAGGGTTGTCGATGATATGAATGATTCTACATTATTAGCTCAAGTCTCTAAGTGGTATGAATAACTTAGGGTTATGGATGACATGTACAACTCCTGGTCATGAGCTCAGAGCTCTAGATGCAATGAACAACTCTTTACTCTTTGGTTGAGTTTAAAAACTCTGAGTTATAAGCATAAGGCTCTAGATGCTATGAATAGCTCAGGGCTATCGTTGACAGCTTAAGGCTGTGAGCTCAGGGCTTTAGATGTTATGAATAGCTCATGCCTATGGTTGACTTGAATGACTCCGGTTCGTGACCTCAGGGCTCTAAATGCTATAAACAACTCAAGGTTGTGGAATACAAGAATTACTCTGTGTGATGAGCTCTAGCCTCTAGATACTATGAATAACTCAGGGTTATGGTTGACATGAAGGACTGATTACTACTCAAAAAGTGTTATTTTATAGCTTGTAATTAACTCTTTTAAACACTTTTGAGTAATAGTTATTACCTTTTAACTCAATTAGCATATTAAGGACCTTTGCAATCGTTTCTAATCAAATTGTGTTAAGTTTTGGTGTTTTTGATAGTATTTTGATCACCAAAGCAATCCAAGATTGAGGAGAGTTCTATAGAATCCATGGCAAATCAATTGGAAGCTCATTTACATGAAGAACCCAAACTTTGAAGCTTTATAATCCTTTTCCAAAAGAAAATCATGAATGCAAGGAGGGAAAGCAAAGATAGAAATCTAACATGAAGAATTCAAGAGGATAGAAACTGTTGGACATATTTAGAGCACTTTATGGAGTCCATTTCATGCATACTATATGTCATTTCGAAGCTTGGGAAGTCAGAAATCTAACGCTTCAAACGGTGCACAAATCGGAATAGAAATGAAGAAGTTATATCCATTGGAAGCCAATCACACCAAGCTAAAGGCCAATTTCATAGCTACGAAATCAGCCTTTTGCTGCAAAATCACAAGGTGCTTGCTGTGAAATCAGCCTTTGGCTACGAAATGGAGACCTTCAGCTTGCAAAATTTCGCAGTCCATCTTGCATACCTGCGAAATCCTCCTGAGTGCTTCCAAATATTTGCGACCGACTCTTTTAGATTTTTTCTTCAGATATTTGTTGTTTAAATCCCAATTTCTCCTTGTAATCCACCAATCATAGGATCCCTTAGTTAATAAGTAAGAACAAAGGGTGAATAACCTCATATATATAGTTTGTAATTTTCTTTACACATCATCTCGGGAGTTTTGTTCTCAGAGACAACTTTTTGTATAGTTTTGAAGGAAGTAATATACAGAGCTTTGCTCTGCCTTACCTACTCACTTTGATTGTATTTTTCTTACTAGCCAAACAAGCTCTAAGGATGTTTCCTTAGAGAATGAGTGGCTAGACTTTTTGTTTCTTGGATCTAAGGTAGCTGGGTAAGGTACCGAATGCAAGAATTGGGAGTTTTGTTGTTTCGGCTTTTAATGAAGAGAAAGTGTGACCCGTTAATGGTTTCCATGTTTTTAGTTAACTTAAAATGCCTTTAAATTACCTAGGCCAACACTTGATAAGGCAAGTGATCTCCGTCCATTGAGATGCACTAGTTTATCTCTTGCGAGCCTTTGGGAGGTGATTTGAAGGTAGGATTTTCTAGAATAGCCAACACTTGGTAAGCTTTTGGACTCTAAGGAGACATCCAATAGTTATCTCTTGCGAGCTTTTAAAGGGAAATCTAAGGTTAAGGATCACCTTGAATGGAAAATGCTAGGTGAGAGGCACGAGCCATTGCAAGATGAATCAGTGAGAGGGATTTAGTGTTGAAATCCATAAAAGGGAAGCATCTGTACCACACCAGTTAGAGAAATAACTATATGTTAATTCTCTAATGCAGGGAAAAGATTCAAGTGACCGGAACTCTGTTTTTGTATTAGGAGCCTAACCCCAGTGATCCTAAAACTCCAAGAAACACTTTTCTTTATAAGTAATTTCCGTTACTTTATTTTTAGTTAGCTCAAAACCAATCCTTTTCAAACCAAAGTTTATGTTTTCTTTTAAAGCTAACCTTGAAATGAAAAAACATCAATTCAACTTTGAATTATTATCAGTTGTAAGTTGAAAACCCTTCCTAGTGAACGATCTTAGAGCCACTATGCTATACTAGCTAAGGCTATCCTAGTTCATGGTGATATAGGTTATAAATTTTGTTGATTACTCCCGTCTGAGGACTGAAATCGAGGTACACCAGTTGATTGAGCACCAATCAACAGGACATACACCAGCTGGGCATGAAATCAAATGGCGTCATTGTCGGGGACCATTGAGAGAACAAGAATCAGCTGGTACACCAATTGGGAACGAATCACACACAACCTGTAGTCATTCATTTCATCCAAAACACTAATGAGTTCATAGAATCTAAGGGGTTGAGCTCATGATGTAGAATCATTCAAATGATCCATAATCATTATTGGTTCATAGCATCTAGAGGCTTGAGATCATGGGATCCCGACTCGATCATATCATCCACAATCCTTAGTTGTTCATAGTATCTTAAGCCTTAAGCTCAAAACCCAGAGTCATTTATGTCAACCACAGCCTTGAGCTATTCATAATATCTAGAGCCTTGACCTCTTAACCTAGAGTGTTTCATGTCATCGAAAGCTCATACCTATGTATAGAATCTAGAGCCCTCAGCGGGCTCGTGACCAGGATTCTTTCATGTAATCTACAGCCTTAAGATGTGCATAACATCTAAAGCCCTGAGTTCATGACTCAGAGTCTTTCATGTCAACTAGAATCCTCAATTGTCCATAGGATCTAGAGACCTAAGCTCATGACCCAGAGTCAATCATGTCATCCACAACTCTATGTTGTTAATATCATCTACATCCCTAAGCTCATGACCCGGAGTAGTTCATATCAATTATAGCCCTGAGTTGTTCATAACATCTATAACCTTGAGCTCAGGACTAAAAGTTGTTTATGTCTTCCGTAGCCCTAAGCAGTTCATAGCATCTGGAAGCATGAGCTCATAATACCGAATTGTTCATATCATCCACACCCTAAGCAATTTATAGCATCTCGATGACTAAGCTCACGGGATCTCGAGTCATTCATATAATCTAGAACTTCGAGCTATTCATAACATCCAAAGCCTTAGGATCATGACTCAGATTAACGTATGTCATCCACAGCCCTAAGGTATTCATAGCGTCTAGAGCCCTAAGCTCACAACCCAAATTCATTCATGTCATCCATAGCCCTGAGTTGTTCATAGTATCAAGAG
Organism: Vitis amurensis; assembly: GCA_037355405.1. Classification (NCBI taxonomy): domain Eukaryota; kingdom Viridiplantae; phylum Streptophyta; class Magnoliopsida; order Vitales; family Vitaceae; genus Vitis; species Vitis amurensis. The sequence goes on along the minus strand of JBAPGN010001922.1, from coordinate 8,695 downwards.
CCCTAAGCTCATGACCTAGACTCTTTCATGTCATTGATAGCCCATACTTGTGAATAACATGTAGAGCCCTAAGCTCATGACCTAGAGTCTTTCATGTCATCAATAACCTTAAGTTATGTATATCATTTAGAGCCTTAAGCTCACAAATCGAAGTCATTCATGTCAACCACATCTCTTAGCTGTTAATAGAATCTAGAGGCCTAAGCTCATAACCCAAAGTCGTTCATGTCATCCACAACCTTGACTTGTTAATGGCATATAGAGCCTTGAGCTCATGACCCGAAGTTGTTCATGCCATCCATAACCGTAAATTTTTCATAGCATCTTGAGCCTTGAGCTCACGACCCATAGTCGTTCATGTCAATCACAATGCTGAGTTGTTCATTGCATGTAGACCATTGCACTCATGTCCCGGAGTCTTTCATGTCAACAACATCCTTGAGTTGTTCATAAAATCTAAAGACCTGAGCACATAACCTAGAGTTATTCATGTATCCATACCTTGAGTTGTTAATAGCATCGAGATGCCTTAGCTCATGACCTAGAGTCACTCATATGAACAACAACCCTGAGTTGTTCATAGCATCTAGAGCCTTGAGCTCACGAGTTGGAGTTTTTCATTTCATTGATAGCATTAAGTTATGCATAACATATAGAGCCTTGAGCTCACAAATTAGAGTCTTTCATGTCAACCACAACCCTTAGTTGTTCATAGAATCTAAAGGTCTAAGCTCATAACTCGAAGTCGTTCATGTCATCCACAAGTCTGAGTTGTTAATAACATCTAGAGCCTTAAGCTCACGACCCGAATATGTTCATGTCATCCACAACCCTAAGAAGTTCATAGCATCTAGAGGCTTGAGCTCATGACATAGCATCACTCATATCATCAATAACCCTTAGTGATTCATAGCATCTAGAGGCTTGAGCACATGAGATCCCGAGGCATTCATATCATCCACAACTTTGATTTGTTCATAGCATTTAGAGCCTTAGGCTCATGACCCATAGTAGCTCATGTAATAAATAGTCTAGAGATGTTTATAGAATTTAGAGCCTTGAGCTCACGAGCCCGAGTCATTCATGTCAACCATAACCTTAACCTTTCATAGCATCTTGAGCCCTAAGCTCACAACCTAGAGTTGTTCATGTCATCCAAAACCTTGAGTTGTTCATAGAATCTAGAGGCCTAAGCACACAAGATCGCAACTCATTCATTTCATCCATAGCTCTGAGTTGTTCAAAGCATTTGGAGCCTTAATCACGACCTGGAGTCATTCATGTGAAAAGGTCTTAGCAGTTCATAGTTTCTAGAGGACTTTGCTCATAGGATCCCAAGTTGTTCATATCATTCACAACTCTAGATTGTTCGTAACATCCAGAGTCCTGAGCTCGTGACCTCGAGTAGCTCATGTCATCCATAGCCCTAAGCTATTCATAGCATCCACAACCTTGAGCTCACAACTCGGAGTAGCACATCTCATCCACACCCTTGAGTGGTTCATAGCATTTAGACCCTTGAGTTTATAACCCAGAGTCATCCATAACCCTAAGTTATTCAAAACATCTTGAGGCTTGAGTTCATGATGCAGAATCGTTCATATCATCCATAGCCTTGAGTGGTTCATAGTGTATAGGGGCCTGAGCTCACGGGATCCTAAGTTGTTCATATCATCCATAACTCTTACATGTTCATAGCATCTAAAGCCCTCAATTGATGACCAAGGATTTTTTCAGGTCAACCATAGCCCTATGTTCTTCATAGTATCTAGAGTCTTGAGCTCATGACCCAATGTCATTAATGTCATCCACAACCCTGAGTTGTTCACACCGTCTAGAGCCTAGAGCTTATGACCCATAGTCATTCATGTCAACCATAACCCTAAAATTGTTCATCGAATCTAGAGCCCTAAGCTCATGACCCAGAGTCATTCATTTCATCCATAACCCTTATCCATTCATAACATTTAAAGGCTTGAGCTAAAGACATAGAATCGTTCATGTCATCCATTACCCTTAGCAGTTTAAAGCATCTAGAGGCCTGAGCTCATGGGATACCGAGTTGTTCATATAATCGATAACTCTTACCAATTCATGGCATCTAGATGATTCATGCCCAGTTGAGTATTTTAATCAAAAATATTTATAAATCCTATGACCTTATACTGGCGTAGCAAAGCTACTATAGTATAGCAGCTCTAGGGTCGAACTCAGGGATGGGCTTTCACTTTATCAGTGATAAACTCTATATTAGAAATTGAGTTTGATGATTTCCTTTATCATAAACTGGAAGTTTAAAAGAAAATAAAATTTGTTTTGAAAGTGGTGATTGTAACTAAACTAACATAGAACTAAGTAAAAATGGAAGAAAGAAAGTCTCCCGGAGCTAGAGGTTGCTAGGTTCAAGTTCAGAATGCAAAGTGGAAAATTTCGGATTTTTCTCCTCGCATTGGGGATTTAACCTATAGTTATTTCCCGAACCGGTATAGGTTTGACAATGAAGATTTAATCCATAAAAATTCAATAGAAATGGTAGTCAAGGTCCATTAATGGCTTAAGACACTATGGGTTTTCACCTTGAATCACTTTCTAATGGCTCGTACACGATAACTAATGGACTGATATGGATCTAGCAATAAGCATCCATAGAGACCTGAAGCTTACCATGTATTGGCCATTCAAAGTGATTCTAAGGGGTTTAAAGAAAAACTTTGGATTTAGAAGCCATTTATGAACTCCAACTACCTGAATTTAATGCACGGGAGCTTTCCACCTTTTCATCTGGACTTTTCACCTAGCTTCCTTCACTCCAAGAAACTATAAGTTTAGCCTCTCATCCTCTAGGAAAACATCCTCAGAGGCTGTTTGGCTTCCAAAAAAATAGAAAATAGTAGAGAGAAAAAGAAAGCAAAAGAGATCTCTGTATTTCACTAAGTGTAAAATTTACATAAGTTGGTGTCTTGGAGAAAATTCCCCGAGAGTGCCTTTTCAGTGTTTACAAGAGAGTTTAAATAGGAAGGTAATTTTGCCCTTCCTTGGATACTTCCTAGCTAAGGAATTACATGAGTGGCTGAATACAAGGAGAAAATGGAAATTTAGACACAAAAATATCAGAAGAAAAAAGAGTCGGCAAAAATATCCAATTTTCGCACGTTGCATGGTGACTTGCGAAAATTTCGCAAGTTGATTTCGCAACTTAGAATTCACTTTCGCACGTTGAGATCCAAGTTCACAAGTTTGCAAAATCAACTTCGCATGCTGGCTTCACCATGACTACACAGCTACTATCCACTTTTAAATTTCGCACGTTGGAGTTCCAATTTCGCAAGGTGCGAAATTGTCCCTCAGCTTGATTCAGTTGTCTTCCGAAGGCCATATCTTCCTCATTTCAGATCCAAATAGCACACGGTTTGAATCGTTGGATTCTTGACTTTCTGAGATTTGAAATGGTATATAGCATGTAGAAAATGGACTTCGGGAATTGCTCCAAAAGTGTGAAGGAAGACTGCAGCTGTGTCCCCTGTTTTCCTTACCCTGTTTTCCTCTTCTCCATTGTTCTTTCCTTGCATACTTTGAACGACTAAGGCAAAGGACTATGAGGCTCCAAAGCTTGGTTTCTTCATAAATTTGAGCTTCCAAACACTTTGCAATGAACTATATATATAGCTCTCCCTCATTCTTAAATTGCTTTGGTGAGCATAAAGCTAACAAAAAACACCAAACCTTAACACAATTTGGTTAGAAATGATTGCAAGGGTCCCTAACATGATAATTGAGTTAAAAGGTAATAATTACTACTTAAGGGTGTTTAAAAGAGCTAATTACAAGCTACAAAATAGTATGTTTTGAGTAGTAATCACTCCCCCCAACCGACATATTGCTAGTCTCTTAGCAATGAAGGAGAGAAAAACTAAGCAAACATAATAATATACATAAAAGAGGTCATGCAAATCACTCCAAAAAATAATTGAGTGGCATGACTGATATCAAAACACATCTCACATGGTGAACTAAAGATATGAAGATTCAAAATGCAATAGGAGTTGTCAAAGCTAAAACTTAAACAAAAAGTACAAAGAGTGGAGATTATGCAATTAAGTATCAAAAGAATCTCTACTCTCAAGGTTCCAAATCAAACTCTTCCGTAATGAGCTAAGTGTTAATGAGATTAGCTTCCGGATATAGTATGTACAACTATCCTCTCCCTCCAACCTAAGCTTTTCTCGAACATTGGCAAATTAACCAACTCTTAATAGGTTAGGAACGCACCTTCTTATTCACAATTCTTTTTACACTAAACTTAACCAATTCACCTATGTAGCAAGCAGAGGATCGATGACTCCCAACCAATCAAGGTTTAGGGCATCGGGTTTTAAAGGCTTTCGCCACCCCTTCGGATCATGCTTAGGTTTCAAGGAAAGAATAGAAGCTTGTTCTTCTCTTTTTTTTTTTTTTTTTCAAAGACTCATTGGTCTTTATGAGGTGTCCCAACACTATTAAAGAGAGGTTAAGTAATGAACCAAGTCAAAATTTTCCTAAGCTTAGAAAGTGAGAAAGTTTTACATCATATATCCGGGATCTAATGTGCACGGTGTGTGTAAAGCTTGAAATGGAAGAAATAAGTTTGAAATCAAAGAGGGCTTCAATAGATTATTAACTTTGAAAGCATAAAACAAATTCTAAGACTTAAGTAATTAAGTTAAAACTCGACTTATCCTATTTTATTTTTGAGAAATTATCTTTAACAACCATAGAGAATGATTAAAAAAACTTTTAAAAATTTTAAAAATTAAGCAAAAATCAACTAAATTACCAAAATAACTTAGCATTAGTAACAAAACTTCCTTTCTCAACTCTCCCCTCAACCAAGCTGAACATTGTCCTCAATGTTTCAAGAGCGATTTAAAAGAAAAGGGAGGAAGTGGTACCTCCTGAGTGAGACAAAGTCTGAGTGTATAGGAGGTATGGAATACCTTAAACCACATGTTCCAAAGACAAAAGAGTAATGAGAAAAGGGAATATAATAAAAAAGGATATATATAAATATATGTATTACTCGGAAAAGAAATATACTATGCATGATGTTCAAGTAATACATCCAATCCCAGTTTATAAAACATGAAAAAGATGGGATTTACAAGTCTAATATAAAAAGCAAGTAAAAACATAAAAAGATCAGATAGTAGTAGGATCATGTGATGGCTCTGCTCTGATCTCCTCATCTGGTATGGGCTGCTCAGCTGGTATGATCTCCTCATCTGGCACTAGAGGCTCGGATGGTCCAGACCTATCATGCCCAAGAGCTGGTTGCATACTCAGATGCTGCTGGATCTGATGAAGGATCGTGGTATGCTGGGTCTGAGTAGCAATGATCTGATCCTGGTGTGCATGAATAGTGGCCATCTGTTGGATAAGGGAATCCTGAGCAGTGCTCAGTGTCTGCAATGAATGTACTAAGCCTCTGAATTCCGTAAGAGAAATGGTGACAGTGGGCTTAGATGAAGGAGGAGGTGCTGGGGTAGCTGGCATGACTGGTGGAGCACCCTGAGTGATAGGAGAAGTAGGATGTATAGCCTCAGGCATATGCACTGAGGGGTGTGCTGCAGGGGCAGGAGGTGTAGTGTCAGTGAAAATCTCATCCTGCTGGGCCTGAGGTAGCTGCTCATCTTGGGGTAGCTCTGGAGGTGGGGGCATATGTGGGGCTCGCTGAGGTGCAGGCACAGCTGGAACTCCCTGAGGTGCAAAGTAGGCTGCCAAGTGATGCCATTTGTCGAGAAATAAGTCCTCTCGGCAATGGCGGCGCCTCTCAAGGCGGGGCTCTTCAGGATAGCCCAAGTGCTCTAAAATCTGGCAGAGGAGCCTCGGAAATAATAATGGGATGACATCTGCCCTCTGAAAACTTCTTCTGATGGACTTTCTCTTCAAAATGAAGAAGAGAAGTCATAATCAAATGATGAGGGCCAAGTAATAGCCCTCAAGAAATCCAAATAAATGCCCTCAAGTATAGCTCCTCTACTTCTGAACTTTTTGCTGGAGTGGGAAGTGTTGCACGGCAGGGAGAAGATCCAATAAGTGAGTCTCGATGGAACTTCTTCTAGTCACCTGAAGCTGAGAAGTCCGCCTTGGCAAGATTGAACATGTCTTTGAGAGAATGAGGACACTCCCTGAAGTCTGACCATGATCATCAGGTAAATAAGGTTTGAGGCACCAGCAATGTGGCAAGACTACGAATCGGCACCTGGCGGTACATCTATGTAATGGAATAGGTAGGATTGGAGCCCCGAGTAGTACATGAGTGATAAAAATCTAAAACTTACCTTGGATAAAGATGAGTAGGCGGTGAGAAGATGTCCATGTGATACTTGCAAGCTCAAATGGAGATCTCTGAGCTCTGGCTGCATTGTCTGCAGGGCCTCGACATCAAGTAGGTCTCGGAAGTGGAGGATCGATCTCTGCATCCAGGTTTGCACTCTATAGTGTGTCCGGCAGATCATAGGAGGCCTGATGACAGGTCTGAGAGATGTTTCCACGAGGAAATCTGTAAGTCATCTGTAGGGAGGTCTCTTGAGGCGTTGGGATGGCTCTCAGACCCAAGATTGGTTCTTCTTAGCAGGGTGGCCAAGCAGCCTTGGATTGAATCGGCCGGTGCACAGGAGGGTCTTGGGTGCTCCTGGTGGGTTATCGGCACTAAGAAGGGGTTCCCCTCAGAATGGCGAACGTAGTCTAAGCAGGTGGCGAGTGCGCCTTCCAATGCGGATTGCTTGGTCGGTATTATGCTTCTTGGCGAGAGATTGGGATCGGGAAAGGACCTCCTCTGTCAATTTGCCTGCCGAAATGGACGAGATGGCTGTTGTGAGTGTCCAGATGCTCTCAATGGTGCCGAGGTTGGTCTTTTCAGCATTTCTCGCTTCAAGGTTTTACATAGGATTTTTTGGGGGAGTTTTGAGTTTAACACATTTCAAGGCAATTGAATACGTTTTACGAGTTACGCACATTCGGAGGTAAAATTTGGTTTAAAATCAGTTTAGGAAGTTTTTTTGCAGCTTAAATGACCGGTGCGAAGTTTCGCACCTTGGATTGCATCGTGCGAAATTCTCGCACTTTGGACTGAGAAATTAGCACCTGTTTGCATTTCGCACTCAATTCGCGACTGTTGTGGAAAATTGCACTGTATTAACACGGGCGAAAAGTGGCTTGAGGTGTTGCGAATTCCCACTGTGTGCCAGAGGATGCTTTGTCGCACGAGTGCGAAGATTTTCACACCTTGAACGAGTTGAGTGTGCCGAAAATGATGTTCTGAGAGAATTCGACCTGAAAAGATATGTCGCACCTTGTAATAAAATTTTAACCGCTTGAATTGAGCGTGTGCGAAAATTTTCCACCTTGATTCGAACGGTGCGGAAATACTTGAAGGTGTTGCGAAATGCACTAGATTGTTGCCAGTCGAGAGAATTTCGCACCTTTGAACGGGGTGTGCAAAATTTCATTTAGGGATTCGCCACCTTGAAATGAATTTTCGCACATTGGGATTCCAGTCGGCGAAAATTTTCGCCACCTTGCAATTGCAGTGCTCTGTTCTTGTTTTTGATACCCATTGTCTTTGTTTTGAAAGAGTTCTCCAATTTTTCATGATTTTTTTTCTAAAATTTAACAATCAAAATTGAACTGGAATTAAGACAAAATAAAATAAGTTTGAGCAAGAATTAACATCAAAGGAATTAGAAATTAAAAAATAAAATTTAAAATAATATATAACTAAAAATATAACAAAAATTCTCATGGATTAATAGTCCATGGAAACCCTGCTTTCACTCAGAGTTGCTTTGGTTCAAGGAGGTTTGGATTCTCTCCTTGTCTGATACTGTAAGGCTCTCATGAATGGTTTGAGGACGAATGGCATTGACTTTGAAGTTTGATTGCCTGTAGGAATTGATACTTCCACACTTGCCATTGGGAATGCATTCACTAATTATGAAGGAACCGTCACCTGGATTCAATTTTCATGGAAAAAGATGAAGTTGTAGAATAATACAAGCAACTTTGTCTTTGGTCCTTGGTCTTCTTTCGATGATATTACAACTTGTTCATGTGCCAAAAAAATAATATTTTTTCACACTTTAGCTTTTGAATTTTTGAATTGAGGTAAGCATTCATTCATCATTTCTTTACCCAATTCATTCAATTCCAACATTCTCTTTAACCCTGGTCTTGTCAAAATCCATTTTGAGCTTTTTGAATTGCCCCATGCTTTATATTAATCTCCACTGGAAGATGACCGCTTTGCCATAAAACAGACCGATAGGGAGACTTTCCCAAGAATGTCTTGTAAGGCGGTCCTATAAGCCTAAGGAATCCAGAGGTTAATAGAAATCCTTCCTATTTCACATTCACCACCTTATCAATATTCTTGATCATACGGTTGCTTACTCAACTTGGGACCATGGTTTAGAGGTGCATAGGTTGTAGCTACCTTGTGCTTAACCCCATTATTTGGCTAGAAGAGCCTTCAAAGGTTTATTGCAAAAGTGGGTTCCTCCATAACTTATAATGCCTTTGGTATCCAAAATCTTTGCAAAGATGTTGTCTTGATGATTTAAGAACACCTTTATATCATTGCTATACTGGGATTCGTTTTAACGCTTAGAGAATAATCACTTCCCACCAAAGTAGGAATGTCCAAATGATTGGAAATCCT